>JALGBA010002403.1:0-32643 GCA_023970755.1 Azemiops feae
AAGAGAGAGAGGGGGGAGAGGTTTTTGGGAGAACGGTGAGGAAGAGAGAGAGAGTGAGGCGAGAGGCATTTGGGTGAAGCATGAGGAAGAGAGAGAGAGGGAGGTTCTTTTGGGAGAAGGGTGAGGATGAAAGAGAGAGGGAGATGCTTTTGGGAGAAGGGTGAGCAAGTGAGAGAGAGGGACATGCTTTTGTGACAAGGGTGAGAAAGAGAGACAGGACGTTTTTGGGATAAGCATGAGGAAGAGAGAGAGGGGGAGAGGTTTTTGGGAGAATTGTGTGGAAGAGAGAGAGAGTGAGGCTAGAGGCTATTGACGGAAGGGTGAGGAAGAGAGAGGGAGGGAGGGTCTTTTGGGAGACTGGTGAGAAAGAGAAATAAGTGTTAGGCTTAGGCTTAGGGTGATGTGTCAGGAAGAGAAAGAGTGAGAGGCTATATGGAGAATGGTGAGAAAAATAGAGAGAGGAACAGGCTTTTGGGAGAAGGGTGAGGATTTGAGAGAGAGGGAGATGCTTTTGGGAGAAGGGTGAGAAAGGGAGAGAGGGGAGGCTTTTGGGGAGAAGCATGAGGAAGAGAGAGAGAGGGAGAGGCTTTTGGGAGAAGTTGTTGCTGTACGAAGAGGGGTGGAGGGGTTTTGGGGGAGAAGGGTGAGGAAGAGAGAGAGAGGGAGATGATTTTGGGACAACGGTCAGAAAGAGAGGGGGAGGCTTTTTGGGAGATACGTAAGGAAGAGAGAGAGAGGGAGAGACTTTTGGGAGAAGGGTGAGAAGAGAGAGGGGAGGGGCTTTTGGGTGAAGCGTGAGATAGAGAGAGAGGAAGAGGCTTTTGGGAGAAGGGTGAGGAAGAGAGAGAAAGGGAGAGGCTTTTGGGAGAAGTGTGAGAAGTGAGAGGGAGGGGCTTTTCGGTGAAGCGTGAGGAACAGAGAGAGATGGAGAGGCATTTGGGAGAAGGGTGAGAAAGAGATACGGGAGGCTTTTGGGATAAGCATGAGAGAGAGAGGGGGAGAGGTTTTTGGTAGAGCGGTGAGGAAGAGACAAAGAAGGGTTAGGGTTAGGGTGATGGGTGAGGAAGAGAGGGAGTGAGAGGCTATTGGAGGAAGGGTGAGAAAGAGAGAGAGGAATAAGCTTTTGGTAGGTGGGTGAGGAAGAGAGAGAGAGGGAGATGCTCTTGGGATAACGGTGAGAAAGAGAGGGGGAGGCTTTTGGGAGATGTGTGAGGAACAGAGAGAGAGGGAGAGGCTTTTGGGAGAAGGGTGAGCAAATGATAGAGAGGGACATACTTTTGGGAAAGGGTGAGAAAGAGAGATTGGAGGCTTTTTGGGATAAGCATGAGGAAGGGAGAGAGACAGGGAGAGGCTTTGGGTGAAGTGTGCGGAAGAGAGAGAGGGGGAGGGTTTTTTGGGAGAGACAAAGAAGGGTTAGGGTTAGGGTGATGGGTGAGGAAGAGAGGGAGTGAGAGGCTATTGGAGGAAGGGTGAGAAAGAGAGAGAGGAAGAGGCTTTTGGGAGAAGCGTGAGGAAGAGAGAGAGGGAGATGCTTTTGGGAGAAGGGTGAGAAAGTAATAGAGAGAGGGTGAGAGGTTTTGGGGAGAAGGATGAGGAAGACAGAGAGAGAGAGTGAGGCGAGAGGCATTTGGATGAAGCATGAGGAAGAGAGACAGCGGGAGAGGCTTTTGGGAGAAGGGTGAGCAAATGAAAGAGAGGGACATGGTTTTGGGAAAGGGTGAGAAAGAGAGACGGGAGACTTTTTCGGATAAGCATGGGGAAGAGAGAGAGACAGGGAGAGGCTTTGGGTGAAGTGTGCGGAAGAGAGAGGGGGAGGGGTTTTTGGGAGAAGGGTGAGGAAGAGAGAGAGATGGAGATGATTTTGGGACAACGGTCAGAAAGAGAGGGGGAGGCTTTTGGGGAGATACATAAGGAAGAGAGAGAGGGGGAGAGACTTTTGGCAGAAGGGTGAGGAACTAAGAGAGAGAGGGAGAGGCTTTTGGGAGAAGGGTGAGCAAATGAGAGAGAGGGACATGCTTTTGGGAGAAGGGTGAGCAAGTGAGAGAGAGGGAAATGCTTTGGGGAGAAGGGTGAGAAAGAGATACGGGAGGCTTTTGGGGAGAAGGATGAGGAAGAGAGAGAGAGGGAGGGCCTTTTGGGAGATTGGTGAGAAAGAGAGAAAGAAGTCTTTGGGTTAGGCTTAGGATGATGGGTCAGGAAGAGAAAGAGTGATAGGCTATATGGAGAAGGGTGAGAAAAATAGAGAGAGGAACAGGCTTTTGGGAGAAGGGTGAGGATTTGAGAGAGAGGGAGATGCTTTTGGGAGAAGGGTGATAAAGGGAGAGAGGGGAGGCTTTTGGGAGAAGGGTGAGGAGGTTAGAGAGAGGGACAGGCTTTTGGGAGAAGGGTGAGAGAGAGAGAAGGTAGGCTTTTGGGATAAGCATGAGGAAGAGGGGATGGGGGGAATGGCTTTTGGGTGAAGCATAAGGAAGAGAGAGAGGGAGAGGCTTTTGGGAGAAGGGTGAGGAAGAGAGGGAGAGGGAGATGCTTTTGGGACAACGGTGAGAAAGAGAGGGGGAAGGCTTTTTGGGAGAAGGGTGAAGAAGTAAGAGAGAGAGTGAGGCTAGAGGCATTTGGGTGAAGCATGAGGAAGAGAGAGAGCGGGAGAGGCTTTTGTGAGAAGGGTGAGCAAATGATACAGAGGGACATGCTTTTGTGAAAGGGTGAGAAAGAGAGACGGGAGGCTTTTTGGGATAAGCATGAGGAAGAGAGAGAGACAGGGAGAGGCTTTGGGTGAAGCGTGCGGAAGAGAGAGCGGGGGAGGGGTTTTTGTGAGAAGGATGAGGAAGAGAGAGAGAGGGAGATGATTTTGGGACAACGGTCAGAAAGAGAGGGGGAGGCTTTTTGGGAAAAGCATGAGGAAGAGAGAGGGAGGGAGAGAGGGTTTTGGGAGAAGGGTGAGGAAGAGAGAGAGACAGTGAGGCGAGATGCATTTGGGTGAAGCATGAGGAAGAGAGAGAGAGGGAGGTTCTTTTGGGAGAAGGGTGAGCAAGAGAGAGAGAGGGACATGCTTTTGTGAGAAGGGTGAGAAAGAGAGACAGGACGTTTTTGGGATAAGCATAAGGAAGAGAGAGAGGAAGAGGCTTTTGGGAGAAGGATGAGGAAGACAGAGAGAGAGAGTGAGGCGAGAGGCATTTGGATGAAGCATGAGGAAGAGAGAGAGCGGGAGAGGATTTTTGGAGAAGGGTGAGCAAATGAGAGAGAGGGACATGCTTTTGGGAGAAGGGTGAGAAAGAGAGAGAGGACGTTTTTGGGATAAGCATGAGGAAGAGAGAGGGAGGAGACGGTGATTTGGGAGAGTGAGTGAATAGATATATATGAGAGGGGAGGCATTTGGGTGGAAGCGTGAGAGAGAGAGACACAGGAGAGGCTTTGGTTGAAACGTGCTGAAGAGAGAGGGGAGGGGTTTTTTGGGGAAAGGGTGGAGGAAAGAGAGAGACAGGGAGGATGATTTTGTGACATGGTCAAAAGAGAGGGGGAGGCTTTTGGGATACACATGGGAAGAGAGAGGGGAGGGGGAGAGTTTTTGGAGTACGGTGAGGAAGAGAGAGGAAGGGCCTTTGGAGAAGTGTGAGGAAGAGATAGGTGGGAGAGGCATGTGCCAGAAGGGTGAGAAAGGGAAGAGAGGGAGGGCTTTTTGGGTATAGGGTGGAGAAGAGAGAAGAGAGGAAACAGGCTTTTGTGGTTGAGGGCGAGTAAGGGAGGAGAGTGGAGCTTTTGGGATAAGGGTGAGGAAGAGAGAGAGAGGAACAGGCTTTTGGGTGGAGGGCGAGGAAGGGAGAGATGGAGAGGCTTTTGGGAGAAGGATGTGGAAGCGAGAGAGAGGGAGGTCCTTTTGGGAGATCGGTGAGAAGGAGACAAAGAAGGGTTAGGGTTAGGGTGATGGGTGAGGAAGAGAGAGAGATGGAGTGGCTTTTGAGAGAAGGATGTGGAAGCGAGAGAGAGGGAGGTCCTTTTGTGAGATCGGTGAGAAAGAGAGAAAGAAGGGTTCGAGTTAGGGTGATGGGTGAGGAAGAGAGAGAGAGGAAGAGGCTTTTGGGAGAAGGGTGAGGAAGAGGGGGAGAGGGAGACGCCTTTGGGAGAATGGTGAGGAAGAGAGAGAAAGGGAGAGCTTTTTTGGAAAAGGGTGAGAAAGAAAGAAAGAGACATGGAGAGGCTTTTGGGAGAAGGTTGAGGAAGAGCGAGAGGGAGAGGCTTTTGGGAGAAGGGTGAGGAAGTGAGAGAGGAGGAGGGGGTTTTGGGAGATGGGTGAGAAAGAGAGAAAGCAGGGTAAAGGTTAGGGTTAGGGTGATGGTTGAGGAAGAGAGGGAGTGAGAGTCTATATGGAGAAGGGTGAGAAAGAGAGAGAGAGGAACAGCCTTTGGGGAGAAGGGTGAGGAAGAGATTGAAAGCGATACGCCTTTGGGTGAAGCGTGAGGAAGAGAGAGAGAGGGGGGAGAAGCTTTTGGGTGAAGCATGAGGAAGAGAGAGGGAGAGGCTTTTGGGAGAAGGGTGAGGAAGTGAGAGAGGGCAGGCTTTTGGGGAGAAGCCTGAGGAAGAGAGAGAGGGGGAGAGACTTTTGGGTGAAGCATGAGGAAGAGAGAGGGGGGACAGGCTTTTGGGTGAAGCATGAGGAAGAGCGTGAGGGAGAGGCTGTTGGGAGAATGGAGAGAAAGAGAGAGAGGGACATGCTTTTGGGAGAAGGGTGAGAAAGAGAGAGAGGGGAGGCTTTTGGGGAAAAGGATGTGGAAGAGAGAGAGAGGAATGGCCTTTTGGGAGATCGGTGAGAAAGAGAGAAAGAAGGGTTAGAGTTAGGGTGATGGGTGAGGAAAAGAGATAGAGAGGAAGAGGCATTTGGGAGAAGGGTGAGGAAGAGAGAGAGAGGGAGACGCCTTTGGGAGAATGGTGAGGAAGAGAGAAAGGGAGAGCTTTTTTGGAAAGGGGTTAGAAAGAGAGACAGGGAGAGGCTTTTGGGAGACGGGTGAGGAAGAGAGGTGAGGCTTTTTGGAAGATGCGTGAGGAAGTAAGAGAGAGAGAGGGGGAAAGGTTTTTGGGAAAGGGTGAGAAAGAGAGACGGCAGGCTTTTCGGGGTAAGCATGAGGAAGAGAGAGAGATGGGGAGATGCTTTTGGGAGAGGGTGAGGAAGAGGGGAGGGAGGATGCTTTTGGGAGAAGGGTGACAAAGAGTGAGAGTGGAGGCTTTGGGGGAGGAAAGGGCGTGAGGTAAGAGAGATTGAAGGCTTTTGGGAGGACGGATTTGGAAGCGATAGATAGTGAGGGCCTTTTGGGAGATCGGTGAGAAAGAGACAAAGAAGGGTTAGGGTTAGGGTTAGGGAGAGGCTTTTGGGAGAAGGGTGAGCAAATGATAGAGAGGGCCCTGCTTTTGGGAAAGGGTGAGAAAGAGAGATGGGAGGCTTTTGGGGATAAGCATGAGGAAGAGAGAGAGACAGGAAGAGGCTTTTGGGTGAAGCGTGCGGAAGAGAGAGAGGGGGAGGGGTTTTTGGGAGATCGGTGAGAAAGAGACAAAGAAGGGTTAGGGTTAGGGTGAGGGGTGAGGGAGGGAGGGAGGGAGGGAGAGGCTATTGGAGGAAGGGTGAGAAAGAGAGAGAGGAACAGGCTTTTGGGAGAAGGGTGAGAAAGAGAGACAGGACGTTTTTGGGATAAGCATGAGGAAGAGAGAGACGGGGGAGAGGTTTTTGGGAGAACGGTGAGGAAGAGAGAGAGAGTGAGGCGAGAGGCATTTGGGTGAAGCATGAGGAAGAGAGAGAGAGGGAGGTTCTTTTGGGAGAAGGGTGAGGATGAAAGAGAGAGGGAGATGCTTTTGGGAGAAGGGTGAGCAAAAGAGAGAGACAGGACGTTTTTGGGATAAGCATGAGGAAGAGAGAGAGGGGGAGGGTCTTTTGGGAGACTGGTGAGAAAGAGAAATAAGTGTTAGGCTTAGGCTTAGGGTGATGTGTCAGGAAGAGAAAGAGTGAGAGGCTATATGGAGAATGGTGAGAAAAATAGAGAGAGGAACAGGCTTTTGGGAGAAGGGTGAGGATTTGAGAGAGAGGGAGATGCTTTTGGGAGAAGGGTGAGAAAGGGAGAGAGGGGAGGCTTTTGGGGAGAAGCGTGAGGAAGAGAGAGAGAGGGAGAGGCTTTTGGGAGAAGGATGTGGAAGCGAGAGAGGGGGAGGGCCTTTTGGGAGATCGGTGAGAAAGAGACAAAAAAGGGTTAGGGTTAGGGTGATGGGTGAGGAAGAGAGGTAGTGAGAGGCTATTGGAGGAAGGGTGAGAAAGAGAGAGAGGTAGATGCTTTTCGGATAAGCATGAGGAAGAGAGAGAGAGAGGGAGAGGCTTTTGGGAGAAGTGTGAGGAAGAGAGAGGGGGGACAGGCTTTTGGGTGAAGCATGAGGAAGAGCGTGAGGGAGAGGCTGTTGGGAGAATGGAGAGAAAGAGAGAGAGGGACATGCTTTTGGGAGAAGGGTGAGAAAGAGAGAGAGGGGAGGCTTTTTGGGAGAAGCGTGAGGAAGAGAGACAGACGGAGAGGCTTTTGGGAAAAGGATGTGGAAGAGAGAGAGAGGAATGGCCTTTTGGGAGATCGGTGAGAAAGAGAGAAAGAAGGGTTAGAGTTAGGGTGATGGGTGAGGAAAAGAGATAGAGAGGAAGAGGCATTTGGGAGAAGGGTGAGGAAGAGAGAGAGAGGGAGACGCCTTTGGGAGAATGGTGAGGAAGAGAGAAAGGGAGAGCTTTTTTGGAAAGGGGTTAGAAAGAAAGAGACAGGGAGAGGCTTTTGGGAGACGGGTGAGGAAGAGAGGTGAGGCTTTTTGGGAGATGCGTGAGGAAGAGAGAGAGAGGGAGAGACTTTTGGGAGAAGGGTGAGGAAGTAAGAGAGAGAGAGGGGGAGAGGTTTTTGGGAAAGGGTGAGAAAGAGAGACGGCAGGCTTTTCGGGGTAAGCATGAGGAAGAGAGAGAGATGGGGAGATGCTGTTGGGAGAAGGGTGAGAAAGAGAGGGAGGGAGATGCTTTTGGGAGAAGGGTGACAAAGAGTGAGAGGGGAGGCTTTTGGGGAGAAGCGTGAGGTAGAGAGATGGAGAGGCTTTTGGAAGAAGGATGTGGAAGCGAGAGAGAGGGAGGGCCTTTTGGGAGATCGGTGAGAAAGAGACAAAGAAGGGTTAGGGTTAGGGTTAGGGAGAGGCTTTTGGGAGAAGGGTGAGCAAATGATAGAGAGGGCCCTGCTTTTGGGAAAGGGTGAGAAAGAGAGATGGGAGGCTTTTGGGGATAAGCATGAGGAAGAGAGAGAGACAGGAAGAGGCTTTTGGGTGAAGCGTGCGGAAGAGAGAGAGGGGGAGGGGTTTTTGGGAGATCGGTGAGAAAGAGACAAAGAAGGGTTAGGGTTAGGGTGAGGGGTGAGGGAGGGAGGGAGGGAGGGAGAGGCTATTGGAGGAAGGGTGAGAAAGAGAGAGAGGAACAGGCTTTTGGGAGAAGGGTGAGAAAGAGAGACAGGACGTTTTTGGGATAAGCATGAGGAAGAGAGAGAGGGGGGAGAGGTTTTTGGGAGAACGGTGAGGAAGAGAGAGAGAGTGAGGCGAGAGGCATTTGGGTGAAGCATGAGGAAGAGAGAGAGAGGGAGGTTCTTTTGGGAGAAGGGTGAGGATGAAAGAGAGAGGGAGATGCTTTTGGGAGAAGGGTGAGCAAGTGAGAGAGAGGGACATGCTTTTGTGACAAGGGTGAGAAAGAGAGACAGGACGTTTTTGGGATAAGCATGAGGAAGAGAGAGAGGGGGAGAGGTTTTTGGGAGAATTGTGTGGAAGAGAGAGAGAGTGAGGCTAGAGGCTATTGACGGAAGGGTGAGGAAGAGAGAGGGAGGGAGGGTCTTTTGGGAGACTGGTGAGAAAGAGAAATAAGTGTTAGGCTTAGGCTTAGGGTGATGTGTCAGGAAGAGAAAGAGTGAGAGGCTATATGGAGAATGGTGAGAAAAATAGAGAGAGGAACAGGCTTTTGGGAGAAGGGTGAGGATTTGAGAGAGAGGGAGATGCTTTTGGGAGAAGGGTGAGAAAGGGAGAGAGGGGAGGCTTTTGGGGAGAAGCATGAGGAAGAGAGAGAGAGGGAGAGGCTTTTGGGAGAAGGATGTGGAAGCGAGAGAGGGGGAGGGCCTTTTGGGAGATCGGTGAGAAAGAGACAAAAAAGGGTTAGGGTTAGGGTGATGGGTGAGGAAGAGAGGTAGTGAGAGGCTATTGGAGGAAGGGTGAGAAAGAGAGAGAGGTAGATGCTTTTCAGATAAGCATGAGGAAGAGAGAGAGACAGGGAGAGGCGTTGGGTAAAGCGTGCGGAAGAGAGATAGGGGGAGGGGTTTTTGGGAGAAGAGTGAGGAAGAGAGAGGAGGAGATGATTTTGGGACAACGGTCAGAAAGAGAGGGGATGGCTTTTTGGGAGATACGTGAGGAAGAGAGAGAGGGAGAGACTTTTGGGAGAAGGGTGAGGAACTAAGAGAGAGAGGGGGGGGAGATGTTTTTGGAAGAAGGGTGAGGAAGAGAGAGAGACAGAGTGAGACGAGATGCATTTGGGTGAAGCATGAGGAAGAGAGAGAGAGGGAGGTTCTTTTGGGAGAAGGGTGAGGAAGAGAGAGAGAGGGAGAGGCTTTTGGGAGAAGGGTGAGCAAGTGAGAGAGAGGGACATGGTTTTGTGAGAAGGGTGAGAAACAGAGACAGGAGGTTTTTGGGATAAGCATGAGGAAGAGAGAGAGGGGGAGAGGTTTTTGGGAGAACGGTGAGGAAGAGAGAGAAAGAGTGAGGCTAGAGGCATTTGGGTTAAGCGTGAGGAAGAGAGGGAGTGAGAGGCTATTGGAGGAAGGGTGAGGAAGAGAGAGGGAGGGAGGGTCTTTTGGGAGATTGGTGACAAAGAGAGAAAGAAGTGTTAGGGTTCAGCTTAGGGTGATGTGTCAGGAAGAGAAAGAGTGAGAGGCTATATGGAGAATGGTGAGAAAAATAGAGAGAGGAACAGGCTTTTGGGAGAAGGGTGAGGATTTGAGAGAGAGGGAGATGATTTTGGGACAACGGTCAGAAAGAGAGGGGGAGGCTTTTTGGGAGATACGTAAGGAAGAGAGAGAAAGGGAGAGGCTTTTGGGAGAAGTGTGAGAAGTGAGAGGGGAGGGGCTTTTGGGTGAAGCGTGAGGAACAGAGAGAGATGGAGAGGCATTTGGGAGAAGGGTGAGAAAGAGATACCGGAGGCTTTTGGGATAAGCATGAGAGAGAGAGGGGGAGAGGTTTTTGGTAGAGCGGTGAGGAAGAGACAAAGAAGGGTTAGGGTTAGGGTGATGGGTGAGGAAGAGAGGGAGTGAGAGGCTATTGGAGGAAGGGTGAGAAAGAGAGAGAGGAATAAGCTTTTGGTAGGTGGGTGAGGAAGAGAGAGAGAGGGAGATGCTCTTGGGATAACAGTGAGAAAGAGAGGGGGAGGCTTTTGGGAGATGTGTGAGGAACAGAGAGAGAGGGAGAGGCTTTTGGGAGAAGGGTGAGCAAATGATAGAGAGGGACATACTTTTGGCAAAGGGTGAGAAAGAGAGATTGGAGGCTTTTTGGGATAAGCATGAGGAAGGGAGAGAGACAGGGAGAGGCTTTGGGTGAAGTGTGCGGAAGAGAGAGAGGGGGAGGGTTTTTTGGGAGAGACAAAGAAGGGTTAGGGTTAGGGTGATGGGTGAGGGAGAGAGGGAGTGAGAGGCTATTGGAGGAAGGGTGAGAAAGAGAGAGAGGAAGAGGCTTTTGGGAGAAGCGTGAGGAAGAGAGAGAGGGAGATGCTTTTGGGAGAAGGGTGAGAAAGTAATAGAGAGAGGGTGAGAGGTGTTGGGGAGAAGGATGAGGAAGACAGAGAGAGAGAGTGAGGCGAGAGGCATTTGGATGAAGCATGAGGAAGAGAGACAACTAAGAGAGGGAGGGACAGGCTTTTGGGAGAAGGGTGAGCAAATGAGAGAGAGGGACACGCTTTTGGGAGAAGTGTGAGTAAGTGAGAGAGCGGGAGATGCTTTTGGGAGAAGGGTGATAAAGGGAGAGAGGGGAGGCTTTTGGGAGAAGGGTGAGGAGGTTAGAGAGAGGGACAGGCTTTTGGGAGAAGGGTGAGAGAGAGAGAAGGTAGGCTTTTGGGATAAGCATGAGGAAGAGGGGATGGGGGAATGGCTTTTGGGTGAAGCATAAGGAAGAGAGAGAGGGAGAGGCTTTTGGGAGAAGGGTGAGGAAGAGAGGGAGAGGGAGAGGCTTTTGGGACAACGGTGAGAAAGAGAGGGGGAAGGCTTTTTGGGAGAAGGGTGAAGAAGTAAGAGAGAGAGTGAGGTTAGAGGCATTTGGGTGAAGCATGAGGAAGAGAGAGAGCGGGAGAGGCTTTTGGGAGAAGGGTGAGCAAATGATAGAGAGGGACATGCTTTTGTGAAAGGGTGAGAAAGAGAGACGGGAGGCTTTTTGGGATAAGCATGAGGAAGAGACAGAGACAGGGAGAGGCTTTGGGTGAAGCGTGCGGAAGAGAGAGCGGGGGAGGGGTTTTTGTGAGAAGGATGAGGAAGAGAGAGAGAGGGAGATGATTTTGGGACAACGGTCAGAAAGAGAGGGGGAGGCTTTTTGGGAAAAGCATGAGGAAGAGAGAGGGAGGGAGAGAGGGTTTTGGGAGAAGGGTGAGGAAGAGAGAGAGACAGTGAGGCGAGATGCATTTGGGTGAAGCATGAGGAAGAGAGAGAGAGGGAGGTTCTTTTGGGAGAAGGGTGAGCAAGAGAGAGAGAGGGACATGCTTTTGTGAGAAGGGTGAGAAAGAGAGACAGGACGTTTTTGGGATAAGCATAAGGAAGAGAGAGAGGAAGAGGCTTTTGGGAGAAGGATGAGGAAGACAGAGAGAGAGAGTGAGGCGAGAGGCATTTGGATGAAGCATGAGGAAGAGAGAGAGCGGGAGAGGATTTTTGGAGAAGGGTGAGCAAATGAGAGAGAGGGACATGCTTTTGGGAGAAGGGTGAGAAAGAGAGAGAGGACGTTTTTGGGATAAGCATGAGGAAGAGAGAGAGTGAGGGAAGAGGCATTTGGGTGAAGCGTGAGGAAGAGAGAGACACAGGGAGAGGCTTTGGGTGAAACGTGCGGAAGAGAGAGAGGGGGAGGGGGTTTGGGGAGAAGGGTGAGGAAGAGAGAGAGATGATTTTGTGACAATGGTCAGAAAGAGAGGGGGGAGGCTTTTGGGATACACATGAGGAAGAGAGAGGGAAGGGGAGAGGTTTTTGGGAGAACGGTGAGGAAGAGAGAGGAAGAGGCCTTTGGGAGAAGTGTGAGGAAGAGAGAGTGTGGGAGAGGCATTTGCCAGAAGGGTGAGAAAGAGAGAGAGGGAGGTGCTTTTGGGATAAGGGTGAGGAAGAGAGAGAGAGGAACAGGCTTTTGGGTGGAGGGCGAGGAAGGGAGAGAGGGGAGGCTTTTGGGGAGAAGCGTGAGGAAGAGCGAGAGGGAGATGCTTTTGGGAGAAGGGAAAGAAAGGGAGAGATGGAGAGGCTTTTGGGAGAAGGATGTGGAAGCGAGAGAGAGGGGGACGGTCTTTTGGGAGATCGGTGAGACGGGAGACAAGAAGGGTTAGGGTTAGGTGTGATGGTGAGGAAGAGAGAGAGAGGAGTGGGTCTTTTGAAAGAGAAGGTTTGACATATGTGAAGGAGAGAGAGTAGGTACTTTGTGAGCTCGGTGAGAAGAGACAAAGAAAGGGTTAGGGTAGGTTTGATGGGTGAGAAGAGAGAGAGGAGGAGGAGCTTTTGGGTGAAGCATGAGGAAGAGAGAGAGAGAGAGTCTTTTGGGAGATGCGTGAGGAAGAGAGAGAGAGTGAGAGGCTTTTGGGAGAAGGGAGAGCAAGTGAGAGAGAGGGACATGGTTTTAGGAGAAGGGTGAGAAAGAGAGACGGGAGAATTTTGGGATAAGCATGAGGAAGTGAGCGAGTGAGAGTTTTTTGAGATAAGCATGAGGACGAGAGAGAGTGAGGAAGGGTGAGGAAGAGAGAGAGAGAGTGACGGAAGAGAGAGAGGGGGAGGGGTTTTTGGGAGATCGGTGAGAAAGAGACAAAGAAGGGTTAGGGTTAGGGTGATGGGTGAGGGAGGGAGGGAGGGAGTGGCTATTGGAGGAAGGGTGAGAAAGAGAGAGAGGAAGAGGCTTTTGGGAGAAGGGTGAGAAAGAGAGACAGGATGTTTTTGGGATAAGCATGAGGAAGAGAGAGAGAGGGGGAGAGGTTTTTGGGAGAACGGTGAGGAAGAGAGAGAGAGTGAGGCGAGAGGCATTTGGGTGAAGCATGAGGAAGAGAGAGAGAGGGAGGTTCTTTTGGGAAAAGGGTGAGGATGAGAGAGAGAGGGATTAATTAGTAATATATATAAATATTTACTGAGATATAAAATGGAAGATGAGATTGTCAAAGACACAATGATTAGATGGGCAAAAAATTTCGGATACAACATAGAATTGGAGAAATGGGAAAAAATATGGGAAACAAACATAAAACTGACTATGTCTGCGGCATTCAAGGAAAATCAGTTGAAGATGTTTTACAGATGGCATCTTCCACCAGCAAAGCTTGCTAAGATGTTCCAGAACAACTCACCGACATGCTGGAAATGTAAAAAGGTACATGGAACATATTATCATCTATGGTGGACATGCCCCGTTGCAAAAAAATACTGGACTAAAATAAGAAGATGGATGGAAGAAATAATAGATCAACCTGTAGATTGGAAACCAGAGATCTTCCTGCTGGGTATCTTAAATAGAAAATACAGTAAAGAAATACGGTACTTAATCTTACATATAACAACGGCAGCAAGAATAGTCTACGCACAGTTCTGGAAAAATGAGAATATACCATCAGAGGAAGAAGTGATAAGGAAAATCTTAGACTGTGTGGAGATGGACAAATTAACAAAAGAGATAAAAGAAAAGGAAGACACAGAATACTATGTAATATGGAATAAGTGGTATGATTGGTTGGAGACTAGAAATAATAAATGAAAATAAATGCAGAAAGGTCAAGAAAGGGAAAATGTGTGTATAATAATGTATAATATTGTATAGTAATAATATGTATTATTCTTAGTATGAAATATAGTATGAACGAAGAAAATGGAAATAAGAAACAATGGGACAACAAGGACAAATATTTTTTAAAAAAGAAGAATAAAGGGGGGAAAATGTAAATAATAGAAGATTACAGTCACGAAATTGCTGTTTAAAAAAAAAAGGAGTATACATTGTATGTCTATGTGTGTTATGTTTTGTTGTCTTAAAAAAATAAAAATATTATAAAAAAAAAAGAGAGAGAGAGAGAGGGAGATACTTTTGGGAGAAGGGTGAGCAAGTGAGAGAGAGGGACATGCTTTTCTGACAAGGGTGTGAAAGAGAGAAAGGACGTTTTTGGGATAAGCATGAGGAAGAGAGAGAGGGGGAGAGGTTTTTGGGAGAATGGTGAGGAAGAGCGAGACATGGAGAGGCTTTTGGGAGAAGGGTGAGGAAGAGAGAGAGGGGGGACAGGCTTTTGGGTGAAGCATGAGGAAGAGCGAGAGGGAGAGGCTTTTGGGAGAAGGGTGAGGAAGTGAGAGAGGGGGAGGGGCTTTTGGGAGATGGGTGAGAAAGAGAGAAAGAAGGGTAAGGGTTAGGGTTAGAGTGATGGGTGAGGAAGAGAGGGAGTGAGAGTCTATATGGAGAAGGGTGAGAAAGAGAGAGAGAGGAACAGGCTTTGGGGAGAAGGGTGAGGAAGAGATTGAGAGTGATATGCCTTTGGGAGAAGAGTGAGGAAGAGAGAGAGAGGGGGGAGAAGCTTTTGGGTGAAGCATGAGGAAGAGAGAGACGGGAGGCTTTTGGGAGAAGCGTGAGGAAGAGCTAGAGAGAGGGGAGAAGCTTTTGGGTGAAGCATGAGGAAGAGAGAGGGGCAGAGGCTTTTGGGTGAAGCATGAGGAAGAGACAGAGGGAGAGGCTTTTGGGAGAAGGGTGAGGAAGTGAGAGAGAGGGAGAGGCTTTTGGGAGAAGGGTGAGAAAGAGAGAGAGGAAAGGCTTTTTTGGAGAAAAGTGAGGAAGAGAGAGAGAGAGAGAGTGAGGCGAGAGTCTTTTGGGTGAAGCGTGAGGAAGAGAGAGGGAGGGAGAGGCTTTTGGGTGAAGCATGAGGAAGAGAGAGAGAGGGAGTGGTTTTCAGGGAAAGAGTGAGGAAGAGAGATAGAGGAATAGGCTTGTAAGAAAAGGTTGAGGAGTGAGAGAGGGAGCGGCTTTTGGGAGAAGGATGAAGAAGAAAGAGAGGAGGAGGGGCTTTTGGGTGAAGCATGAGGAAGAGAGAGAGAGGGAGGGCCTTTTGGGAGATCGGTGAGAAAGAGAGAAAGAAGGGTTAGGGTTAGAATGATGCGTGAGGAAGAGAGAGAGAGGGAGAGACTTTTGGGAGAAGGGTGAGGAATTAAGAGAGAGTGGGGGGCAGAGGTTTTTGGGAGAAGGGTCAGAAAGAGAGCGAGAGACCGAGTGAGGCGAGAGGCATTTAGATGAAGCATGAGGAAGAGAGGGAGGTTCTTTTGGAAGATTGGTGAAAAAGAGAGAAAGAAGTGTAAGGGTTAGGCTTAGGGTGATGGGTCAGGAAGAGAAAGAGTGAGAGGCTATATGGAGAAGGGTGAGAAAGTGAGAGAGAGGAAAAGGCTTTTGGGAGAAGGGTGAGAAAAGGAGAGAGGGGAGGCTTTTTGGGAGAAGTGTGAGGAAGAGAGAGAGAGGGGGGACAGGCTTTTGGGTGAAGCATGAGGAAGAGCGAGAGGGAGAGGCTGTTGGGAGAAGGGTGAGAAAGAGAGAGTGGGAGATACTTTTGGGAGAAGGGGGAGAAAGAGAGAGAGGGGAGGCTTTTGGGGAGAAGCGTGAGGAAGAGAGAGAGACGGAGAGGGTTTTGGGAAAAGGATGTGGAAGAGAGAGAGAGGAAGGGCCTTTTGGGAGATCGGTGAGAGAGAGAAAGAAGGGTTAGAGTTAGGGTGATGGGTGAGGAAGAGAGAGAGAGGAAGTGGCTTTTGGGAGAACGTTGAGGAAGAGAGAGAGAGGGAGACGCCTTTGGGTGAAGCATGAGGAAGAGCGAGAGGGAGAGGCTGTTGGGAGAAGGGTGAGAAAGAGAGAGTGGGAGATACTTTTGGGAGAAGGGTGAGAAAGAGAGAGAGGGGAGGCTTTGGGGGAGAAGCCTGAGGAATAGAGAGAGATGGAGAGGGTTTTGGGAAAAGGATGTGGAAGAGAGAGGGTGGAGGGGCTTTTGGGAGATGGGTGAGAGAGAGAAAGTAGGGTAAGGGTTAGGGTTAGGGTGATGGGTGAGGAAGAGAGTGAGTGAGAGTCTATATGGAGAAGGGTGAGAAAGAGAGAGAGAGGAACAGGCTTTGTGGAGAAGGGTGAGGAAGAGATTGAGAGTGATACGCCTTTGGGAGAAGCGTGAGGAAGAGAGAGAGAGGGGGGAGAAGCTTTTGGGTGAAGCATGAGGAAGAGAGAGGGAGAGGCTTTTGGGAGAATGGTGAGGAAGTGAGAGATAGGGAGAGGCTTTTGGGAGAATGGTGAGAAAGAGAGAGAGGGGAGGCTTTTTTGGAGAAAAGTGAGGAAGAGAGAGAGAGAGAGTGAGGCGAGAGGCTTTTGGGTGAAGCGTGAGGAAGAGAGAGGGATGGAGAGGCTTTTGGGTGAAGCATGAGGAAGAGAGAGAGAGGGAGTGGTTTTCATGGAAAGAGTGAGGAAGAGAGATAGAGGAATAGGCTTGTAAGAAAAGGTTGAGGAGTTAGAGAGGGAGCGGCTTTTGGGAGAAGGATGAAGAAGAGAGAGAGGAGGAGGGGCTTTTGGGTGAAGCATGAGGAAGAGAGAGAGAGGGAGAGTCTTTTGGGAGAAGGGTGAGGAAGAGAGAGAGAGGGAGAGACTTTTGGGAGAAGGATGAGGAAGAGAGAGAGAGAGAGGGAGTTTCTTTTGGGAGAAGGGTGAGGAAGAGAGTGAGAGTGAGAGGCTTTTGGGAGAAGGGAGAGCAAGTGAGAGATAGGGACATGCTTTTAGGAGAAGGGTGAGAAAGAGAGACGGGAGGCTTTTGGGAGAAGCATGAGGAAGTGAGGGAGTGAGAGGTTTTTGGGATAAGCATGAGGAAGAGAGAGAGTGAGGAAGGGTGAGGAAGAGAGAGAGAGTGTGAGGCGAAAAGGCTTTTGGGTGAACCTTGAGGAAGAGAGAGAGAGAGGCTTTTGGGAGAATGGTGAGCAGGTGATAGAGAGGGACATGCTTTTGGAAGAAAGGTGAGAAAGAGAGACGGGAGGTTTTTGGGAGAAGCATGAGGAATTGAGGGAGTGAGAGGCTTTTTGGTGAAGCATGAGGAAGAGAGAGAGAGGGAGGGCCTTTTGGGAAATCGGTGAGAAAGAGAGAAAGAAGGGTTAGGGTTAGGATGATGCGTGAGGAAGAGAGAGAGAGGGAGAGACTTTTGGGAGAAGGGTGAGGAATTAAGAGAGAGAGAGAGGGGCAGAGGTTTTTGGGAGAAGGGTCAGAAACATAGAGAGAGACCGAATGAGGCGAGAGGCATTTGGATGAAGCATGAGGAAGAGAGGGAGGTTCTTTTGGGAGATTGCTGAAAAAGAGAGAAAGAAGTGTAATGGTTAGGCTTAGGGTGATGGGTCAGGAAGAGAAAGAGTGAAAGGCTATATGGAGAAGGGTGAGAAAGTGAGAGAGAAGAAAAGGCTTTTGGGAGAAGGGTGAGAAAGAGAGAAAGTAGGGTAAGGGTTAGGGTTAGGGTGATAGATGAGGAAGAGAGTGAGTGAGAGTCTATATGGAGAAGGGTGAGGAAGAGAGAGAGAGGAACAGGCTTTGTGGAGAAGGGTGAGGAAGAGATTGAGAGTGATACGCCTTTGGGACAAGCGTGAGGAAGAGAGATAGGGGGGGAGAAGCTTTTGGGTGAAGCATGAGGAAGAGAGAGGGAGAGGCTTTTGGGAGAAGGGTGAGGAAGTGAGAGAGGGCAGGCTTTTCAGGAGAAGCCTGAGGAAGAGAGAGAGGGGGAGAGGCTTTTGGGTGAAGCATGAGGAAGTGAGAGAGCGAGAGGCTTTTGGGAGAAGGGTGAGCAAGTGAGAGAGAGGGAGAGGCTTTTGGGAGAAGGGTGAGAAAGAGAGAGAGGGGAGGCTTTTGGGAGAAGTGTGAGGAAGAGAGAGAGTGAGGAAGGGTGAGGAAGAGAGAGAGAGAGAGTGAGGCGAAAAGGCTTTTGGATGAACTTTGAGGAAGAGAGAGAGAGGGAGAGGCTTTTGGGAGAAGGGTGAGCAGGTGATAGAAAGGGACATGCTTTTGGGAGAAAGGTGAGAAAGAGAGACGGGAGGCTTTTGTGATAAGCACGAGGAAGTGAGGGAGTGAGAGGCTTTTTGGTGAAGCATGAGGAAGAGAGAGAGAGGGAGGGCCTTTTTGGAGATCGGTGAGAAAGAGAGAAAGAAGGGTTAGGGTTAGGATGATGCGTGAGGAACAGAGAGAGAGGGAGAGACTTTTGGGAGAAGGGTGAGGAATTAAGAGAGAGAGAGAGAGGGGCAGAGGTTTTTGGGAGAAGGGTCAGAAAGAGAGAGAGACCGAGTGAGGCGAGAGGCATTTGGATGAAGCATGAGGAAGAGAGAAGGAGATTGGTGAGAAAGAGAGAAAGAAGTGTAAGGGTTAGGATTAGGGTGATGGGTTAGGAGGAGAAAGAGTGAGAGGCTATATGGAGAAGGTTGAGAAAGTGAGAGAGAGGAACAGGCTTTTGGGAGAAGGGTGAGAAAAGGAGAGAGTGGAGGCTTTTGGGGAGAAGCGTGAGGAAGAGAGAGAGATGGAGAGGGATTTGGAAAAAGGATGTGGAAGAGAGAGAGAGGAAGGGCCTTTTGGAAGATCGGTGAGAAAGAGAGAAAGAAGGGTTCGAGTTAGGGTGATGGGTGAGGAAGAGAGAGAGAGGAAGAGGCTTTTGGGAGAAGGGTGAGGAAGAGGGGGAGAGGGAGACGCCTTTGGGAGAATGGTGAGGAAGAGAGAGAAAGGGAGAGCTTTTTTGGAAAAGGGTGAGAAAGAAAGAGACATGGAGAGGCTTTTGGGAGAAGGTTGAGGAAGAGCGAGAGGGAGAGGCTTTTGGGAGAAGGGTGAGGAAGTGAGAGAGGAGGAGGGGGTTTTGGGAGATGGGTGAGAAAGAGAGAAAGCAGGGTAAAGGTTAGGGTTAGGGTGATGGTTGAGGAAGAGAGGGAGTGAGAGTCTATATGGAGAAGGGTGAGAAAGAGAGAGAGAGGAACAGCCTTTGGGGAGAAGGGTGAGGAAGAGATTGAGAGCGATACGCCTTTGGGAGAAGCGTGAGGAAGAGAGAGAGAGGGGGGAGAAGCTTTTGGGTGAAGCATGAGGAACAGAGAGGGAGAGGCTTTTGGGAGAAGGGTGAGGAAGTGAGAGAGGGCAGGCTTTTGGGGAGAAGCCTGAGGAAGAGAGAGAGGGGGAGAGACTTTTGGGTGAAGCATGAGGAAGAGAGAGAGCGAGAGGCTTTTGGGAGAAGGGTGAGCAAGTGAGAGAGAGGGAGAGGCTTTTGGGAGAAGTGTGAGGAAGAGAGAGGGGGGGACAGGCTTTTGGGTGAAGCATGAGGAAGAGCGTGAGGGAGAGGCTGTTGGGAGAATGGAGAGAAAGAGAGAGAGGGACATGCTTTTGGGAGAAGGGTGAGAAAGAGAGAGAGGGGAGGCTTTTTGGGAGAAGCGTGAGGAAGAGAGACAGACGGAGAGGCTTTTGGGAAAAGGATGTGGAAGAGAGAGAGAGGAATGGCCTTTTGGGAGATCGGTGAGAAAGAGAGAAAGAAGGGTTAGAGTTAGGGTGATGGGTGAGGAAAAGAGATAGAGAGGAAGAGGCATTTGGGAGAAGGGTGAGGAAGAGAGAGAGAGGGAGGGGGAGAGGTTTTTGGGAAATGGTGAGAAAGAGAGACGGCAGGCTTTTCGGGTAAGCATGAGGAAGAGAGAGAGGATGGGGAGATGCTGTTGGGAGAAGGGTGAGAAAGAGAGGGAGGGAGATGCTTTTGGGAGAAGGGTGACAAAGAGTGAGAGGGGAGGCTTTTGGGGAGAAGCGTGAGGTAGAGAGATGGAGAGGCTTTTGGGAGAAGGATGTGGGAAGCGAGAGAGAGGGAGGACCTTTTGGGAGATCGGTGAGAAAGAGACAAAGAAGGGTTAGGGTTAGGGTTAGGGAGAGGCTTTTGGGAGAAGGGTGAGCAAATGATAGAGAGGGCCCTGCTTTTGGGAAAGGTGAGAAAGAGAATGGGAGGCTTTTTTGGATAAGCATGACGAAGAGAGAGAGACAGGAAGAGGCTTTTGGGTGAAGCGTGCGGAAGAGAGAGAGGGGGAGGGGTTTTTGGGAGATCGGTGAGAAAGAGACAAAGAAGGGTTAGGGTTAGGGTGAGGGGTGAGGGAGGGAGGGAGGGAGGGAGAGGCTATTGGAGGAAGGGTGAGAAAGAGAGAGAGGAACAGGCTTTTGGGAGAAGGGTGAGAAAGAGAGACAGGACGTTTTTGGGATAAGCATGAGGAAGAGAGAGAGGGGGGAGAGGTTTTTGGGAGAACGGTGAGGAAGAGAGAGAGAGTGAGGCGAGAGGCATTTGGGTGAAGCATGAGGAAGAGAGAGAGAGGGAGGTTCTTTTGGGAGAAGGGTGAGGATGAAAGAGAGAGGGAGATGCTTTTGGGAGAAGGGTGAGCAAGTGAGAGAGAGGGACATGCTTTTGTGACAAGGGTGAGAAAGAGAGACAGGACGTTTTTGGGATAAGCATGAGGAAGAGAGAGAGACAGGGAGAGGCGTTGGGTAAAGCGTGCGGAAGAGAGACAGGGGGAGGGATTTTTGGGAGAAGAGTGAGGAAGAGAGAGAAGGAGATGATTTTGGGACAACGGTCAGAAAGAGAGGGGATGGCTTTTTGGGAGATACGTGAAGAAGAGAGAGAGGGAGAGACTTTTGGGAGAAGGGTGAGGAACTAAGAGAGAGAGAGGGGGGAGATGTTTTTGGAAGAAGGGTGAGGAAGAGAGAGAGACAGAGTGAGACGAGATGCATTTGGGTGAAGCATGAGGAAGAGAGAGAGAGGGAGGTTCTTTTGGGAGAAGGGTGAGGAAGAGAGAGAGAGGGAGAGGCTTTTGGGAGAAGGGTGAGCAAGTGAGAGAGAGGGACATGGTTTTGTGAGAAGGGTGAGAAACAGAGACAGGAGGTTTTTGGGATAAGCATGAGGAAGAGAGAGAGGGGGAGAGGTTTTTGGGAGAACGGTGAGGAAGAGAGAGAAAGAGTGAGGCTAGAGGCATTTGGGTTAAGCGTGAGGAAGAGAGGGAGTGAGAGGCTATTGGAGGAAGGATGAGGAAGAGAGAGGGAGGGAGGGTCTTTTGGGAGATTGGTGACAAAGAGAGAAAGAAGTGTTAGGGTTCAGCTTAGGGTGATGTGTCAGGAAGAGAAAGAGTGAGAGGCTATATGGAGAATGGTGAGAAAAATAGAGAGAGGAACAGGCTTTTGGGAGAAGGGTGAGGATTTGAGAGAGAGGGAGATGCTTTTGGGGGAAGGGTGAGAAAGGGAGAAAGGGGAGGCTTTTGGGGAGAAGCGGGAGGAAGAGAGAGAGAGAGAGAGGGGAGTGAAGTGTGCGGAAGAGAGAGGGGGGGAGGGGTTGGGGGAGAACGGGTGAGGAGATAGAGAAAGGGGAGATGATTTGGACAACGGTCAGAAAGAGAGGGGGAGGCTTTTTGGGAGATACGTAAGGAAGAGAGAGAGAGGGAGAGACTTTTGGGAGAAGGGTGAGAAGAGAGAGGGGAGGGGCTTTTGGGTGAAGCGTGAGATAGAGAGAGAGGAAGAGGCTTTTGGGAGAAGGGTGAGGAAGAGAGAGAAAGGGAGAGGCTTTTGGGAGAAGTGTGAGAAGTGAGAGGGAGGGGCTTTTCGGTGAAGCGTGAGGAACAGAGAGAGATGGAGAGGCATTTGGGAGAAGGGTGAGAAAGAGATACGGGAGGCTTTTGGGATAAGCATGAGAGAGAGAGGGGGAGAGGTTTTTGGTAGAGCGGTGAGGAAGAGACAAAGAAGGGTTAGGGTTAGGGTGATGGGTGAGGAAGAGAGGGAGTGAGAGGCTATTGGAGGAAGGGTGAGAAAGAGAGAGAGGAATAAGCTTTTGGTAGGTGGGTGAGGAAGAGAGAGAGAGGGAGATGCTCTTGGGATAACGGTGAGAAAGAGAGGGGGAGGCTTTTGGGAGATGTGTGAGGAACAGAGAGAGAGGGAGAGGCTTTTGGGAGAAGGGTGAGCAAATGATAGAGAGGGACATACTTTTGGGAAAGGGTGAGAAAGAGAGATTGGAGGCTTTTTGGGATAAGCATGAGGAAGGGAGAGAGACAGGGAGAGGCTTTGGGTGAAGTGTGCGGAAGAGAGAGAGGGGGAGGGTTTTTTGGGAGAGACAAAGAAGGGTTAGGGTTAGGGTGATGGGTGAGGAAGAGAGGGAGTGAGAGGCTATTGGAGGAAGGGTGAGAAAGAGAGAGAGGAAGAGGCTTTTGGGAGAAGCGTGAGGAAGAGAGAGAGGGAGATGCTTTTGGGAGAAGGGTGAGAAAGTAATAGAGAGAGGGTGAGAGGTTTTGGGGAGAAGGATGAGGAAGACAGAGAGAGAGAGTGAGGCGAGAGGCATTTGGATGAAGCATGAGGAAGAGAGACAGCGGGAGAGGCTTTTGGGAGAAGGGTGAGCAAATGAAAGAGAGGGACATGGTTTTGGGAAAGGGTGAGAAAGAGAGACGGGAGACTTTTTCGGATAAGCATGGGGAAGAGAGAGAGACAGGGAGAGGCTTTGGGTGAAGTGTGCGGAAGAGAGAGGGGGAGGGGTTTTTGGGAGAAGGGTGAGGAAGAGAGAGAGATGGAGATGATTTTGGGACAACGGTCAGAAAGAGAGGGGGAGGCTTTTGGGGAGATACATAAGGAAGAGAGAGAGGGGGAGAGACTTTTGGCAGAAGGGTGAGGAACTAAGAGAGAGAGGGAGAGGCTTTTGGGAGAAGGGTGAGCAAATGAGAGAGAGGGACATGCTTTTGGGAGAAGGGTGAGCAAGTGAGAGAGAGGGAAATGCTTTGGGGAGAAGGGTGAGAAAGAGATACGGGAGGCTTTTGGGGAGAAGGATGAGGAAGAGAGAGAGAGGGAGGGCCTTTTGGGAGATTGGTGAGAAAGAGAGAAAGAAGTCTTTGGGTTAGGCTTAGGATGATGGGTCAGGAAGAGAAAGAGTGATAGGCTATATGGAGAAGGGTGAGAAAAATAGAGAGAGGAACAGGCTTTTGGGAGAAGGGTGAGGATTTGAGAGAGAGGGAGATGCTTTTGGGAGAAGGGTGATAAAGGGAGAGAGGGGAGGCTTTTGGGAGAAGGGTGAGGAGGTTAGAGAGAGGGACAGGCTTTTGGGAGAAGGGTGAGAGAGAGAGAAGGTAGGCTTTTGGGATAAGCATGAGGAAGAGGGGATGGGGGGAATGGCTTTTGGGTGAAGCATAAGGAAGAGAGAGAGGGAGAGGCTTTTGGGAGAAGGGTGAGGAAGAGAGGGAGAGGGAGATGCTTTTGGGACAACGGTGAGAAAGAGAGGGGGAAGGCTTTTTGGGAGAAGGGTGAAGAAGTAAGAGAGAGAGTGAGGCTAGAGGCATTTGGGTGAAGCATGAGGAAGAGAGAGAGCGGGAGAGGCTTTTGTGAGAAGGGTGAGCAAATGATACAGAGGGACATGCTTTTGTGAAAGGGTGAGAAAGAGAGACGGGAGGCTTTTTGGGATAAGCATGAGGAAGAGAGAGAGACAGGGAGAGGCTTTGGGTGAAGCGTGCGGAAGAGAGAGCGGGGGAGGGGTTTTTGTGAGAAGGATGAGGAAGAGAGAGAGAGGGAGATGATTTTGGGACAACGGTCAGAAAGAGAGGGGGAGGCTTTTTGGGAAAAGCATGAGGAAGAGAGAGGGAGGGAGAGAGGGTTTTGGGAGAAGGGTGAGGAAGAGAGAGAGACAGTGAGGCGAGATGCATTTGGGTGAAGCATGAGGAAGAGAGAGAGAGGGAGGTTCTTTTGGGAGAAGGGTGAGCAAGAGAGAGAGAGGGACATGCTTTTGTGAGAAGGGTGAGAAAGAGAGACAGGACGTTTTTGGGATAAGCATAAGGAAGAGAGAGAGGAAGAGGCTTTTGGGAGAAGGATGAGGAAGACAGAGAGAGAGAGTGAGGCGAGAGGCATTTGGATGAAGCATGAGGAAGAGAGAGAGCGGGAGAGGATTTTTGGAGAAGGGTGAGCAAATGAGAGAGAGGGACATGCTTTTGGGAGAAGGGTGAGAAAGAGAGAGAGGACGTTTTTGGGATAAGCATGAGGAAGAGAGAGAGTGAGGGAAGAGGCATTTGGGTGAAGCGTGAGGAAGAGAGAGACACAGGGAGAGGCTTTGGGTGAAACGTGCGGAAGAGAGAGAGGGGGAGGGGGTTTGGGGAGAAGGGTGAGGAAGAGAGAGAGAGGAGATGATTTTGTGACAATGGTCAGAAAGAGAGGGGGGAGGCTTTTGGGATACACAGAGGAAGAGAGAGGGAAGGGGAGAGGTTTTTGGGAGAACGGTGAGGAAGACAGAGGAAGAGGCCTTTGGGAGAAGTGTGAGGAAGAGAGAGTGAGGGAGAGGCATTTGCCAGAATGGTGAGAAAGAGAGAGAGGGAGATGCATTTGGGATAAGGGTGAGGAAGAGAGAGAGAGGAACAGGCTTTTGGGAGGAGGGCGAGGAAGGGAGAGAGTGGAGGCTTTTGGGGAGAAGCGTGAGGAAGAGAGAGAGGGAGATGCTTTTGGGAGAAGGGAAAGAAAGGGAGAGATGGAGAGGCTTTTGGGAGAAGGATGTGGAAGCGAGAGAGAGGGAGGTCCTTTTGGGAGATCGGTGAGAAGGAGACAAAGAAGGGTTAGGGTTAGGGTGATGGGTGAGGAAGAGAGAGAGATGGAGTGGCTTTTGAGAGAAGGATGTGGAAGCGAGAGAGAGGGAGGTCCTTTTGTGAGATCGGTGAGAAAGAGAGAAAGAAGGGTTCGAGTTAGGGTGATGGGTGAGGAAGAGAGAGAGAGGAAGAGGCTTTTGGGAGAAGGGTGAGGAAGAGGGGGAGAGGGAGACGCCTTTGGGAGAATGGTGAGGAAGAGAGAGAAAGGGAGAGCTTTTTTGGAAAAGGGTGAGAAAGAAAGAAAGAGACATGGAGAGGCTTTTGGGAGAAGGTTGAGGAAGAGCGAGAGGGAGAGGCTTTTGGGAGAAGGGTGAGGAAGTGAGAGAGGAGGAGGGGGTTTTGGGAGATGGGTGAGAAAGAGAGAAAGCAGGGTAAAGGTTAGGGTTAGGGTGATGGTTGAGGAAGAGAGGGAGTGAGAGTCTATATGGAGAAGGGTGAGAAAGAGAGAGAGAGGAACAGCCTTTGGGGAGAAGGGTGAGGAAGAGATTGAAAGCGATACGCCTTTGGGTGAAGCGTGAGGAAGAGAGAGAGAGGGGGGAGAAGCTTTTGGGTGAAGCATGAGGAAGAGAGAGGGAGAGGCTTTTGGGAGAAGGGTGAGGAAGTGAGAGAGGGCAGGCTTTTGGGGAGAAGCCTGAGGAAGAGAGAGAGGGGGAGAGACTTTTGGGTGAAGCATGAGGAAGAGAGAGGGGGGACAGGCTTTTGGGTGAAGCATGAGGAAGAGCGTGAGGGAGAGGCTGTTGGGAGAATGGAGAGAAAGAGAGAGAGGGACATGCTTTTGGGAGAAGGGTGAGAAAGAGAGAGAGGGGAGGCTTTTGGGGAAAAGGATGTGGAAGAGAGAGAGAGGAATGGCCTTTTGGGAGATCGGTGAGAAAGAGAGAAAGAAGGGTTAGAGTTAGGGTGATGGGTGAGGAAAAGAGATAGAGAGGAAGAGGCATTTGGGAGAAGGGTGAGGAAGAGAGAGAGAGGGAGACGCCTTTGGGAGAATGGTGAGGAAGAGAGAAAGGGAGAGCTTTTTTGGAAAGGGGTTAGAAAGAGAGACAGGGAGAGGCTTTTGGGAGACGGGTGAGGAAGAGAGGTGAGGCTTTTTGGAAGATGCGTGAGGAAGTAAGAGAGAGAGAGGGGGAAAGGTTTTTGGGAAAGGGTGAGAAAGAGAGACGGCAGGCTTTTCGGGGTAAGCATGAGGAAGAGAGAGAGATGGGGAGATGCTTTTGGGAGAGGGTGGAAAAGAGAGGGAGGGAGATGCTTTTGGGAGAAGGGTGACAAAGAGTGAGAGGGGAGCTTTGGGAGAAGCGTGAGGTAGAGAGATGGAGAGGCTTTTGGGAGAAGATGTGGAAGCGAGAGAGAGGGAGGGCCTTTTGGAGACGGTGAGAAAGAGACAAAGAAGGGTTAGGGTTAGGGTTAGGGAGAGGCTTTTGGGAGAAGGGTGAGCAAATGATAGAGAGGGCCCTGCTTTTGGGAAAGGGTGAGAAAGAGAGATGGGAGGCTTTTGGGGATAAGCATGAGGAAGAGAGAGAGACAGGAAGAGGCTTTTGGGTGAAGCGTGCGGAAGAGAGAGAGGGGGAGGGGTTTTTGGGAGATCGGTGAGAAAGAGACAAAGAAGGGTTAGGGTTAGGGTGAGGGGTGAGGGAGGGAGGGAGGGAGGGAGAGGCTATTGGAGGAAGGGTGAGAAAGAGAGAGAGGAACAGGCTTTTGGGAGAAGGGTGAGAAAGAGAGACAGGACGTTTTTGGGATAAGCATGAGGAAGAGAGAGACGGGGGAGAGGTTTTTGGGAGAACGGTGAGGAAGAGAGAGAGAGTGAGGCGAGAGGCATTTGGGTGAAGCATGAGGAAGAGAGAGAGAGGGAGGTTCTTTTGGGAGAAGGGTGAGGATGAAAGAGAGAGGGAGATGCTTTTGGGAGAAGGGTGAGCAAAAGAGAGAGACAGGACGTTTTTGGGATAAGCATGAGGAAGAGAGAGAGGGGGAGGGTCTTTTGGGAGACTGGTGAGAAAGAGAAATAAGTGTTAGGCTTAGGCTTAGGGTGATGTGTCAGGAAGAGAAAGAGTGAGAGGCTATATGGAGAATGGTGAGAAAAATAGAGAGAGGAACAGGCTTTTGGGAGAAGGGTGAGGATTTGAGAGAGAGGGAGATGCTTTTGGGAGAAGGGTGAGAAAGGGAGAGAGGGGAGGCTTTTGGGGAGAAGCGTGAGGAAGAGAGAGAGAGGGAGAGGCTTTTGGGAGAAGGATGTGGAAGCGAGAGAGGGGGAGGGCCTTTTGGGAGATCGGTGAGAAAGAGACAAAAAAGGGTTAGGGTTAGGGTGATGGGTGAGGAAGAGAGGTAGTGAGAGGCTATTGGAGGAAGGGTGAGAAAGAGAGAGAGGTAGATGCTTTTCGGATAAGCATGAGGAAGAGAGAGAGAGAGGGAGAGGCTTTTGGGAGAAGTGTGAGGAAGAGAGAGGGGGGACAGGCTTTTGGGTGAAGCATGAGGAAGAGCGTGAGGGAGAGGCTGTTGTGAGAATGGAGAGAAAGAGAGAGAGGGACATGCTTTTGGGAGAAGGGTGAGAAAGAGAGAGAGGGGAGGCTTTTTGGGAGAAGCGTGAGGAAGGGAGACAGACAGAGAGGCTTTTGGGAAAAGGATGTGGAAGAGAGAGAGAGGAATGGCCTTTTGGGAGATCGGTGAGAAAGAGAGAAAGAAGGGTTAGAGTTAGGGTGATGGGTGAGGAAAAGAGATAGAGAGGAAGAGGCATTTGGGAGAAGGGTGAGGAAGAGAGAGAGAGGGAGACGCCTTTGGGAGAATGGTGAGGAAGAGAGAAAGGGAGAGCTTTTTTGGAAAGGGGTTAGAAAGAAAGAGACAGGGAGAGGCTTTTGGGAGACGGGTGAGGAAGAGAGGTGAGGCTTTTTGGGAGATGCGTGAGGAAGAGAGAGAGAGGGAGAGACTTTTGGGAGAAGGGTGAGGAAGTAAGAGAGAGAGAGGGGGAGAGGTTTTTGGGAAAGGGTGAGAAAGAGAGACGGCAGGCTTTTCGGGGTAAGCATGAGGAAGAGAGAGAGATGGGGAGATGCTGTTGGGAGAAGGGTGAGAAAGAGAGGGAGGGAGATGCTTTTGGGAGAAGGGTGACAAAGAGTGAGAGGGGAGGCTTTTGGGGAGAAGCGTGAGGTAGAGAGATGGAGAGGCTTTTGGAAGAAGGATGTGGAAGCGAGAGAGAGGGAGGGCCTTTTGGGAGATCGGTGAGAAAGAGACAAAGAAGGGTTAGGGTTAGGGTTAGGGAGAGGCTTTTGGGAGAAGGGTGAGCAAATGATAGAGAGGCCCTGCTTTTGGGAAAGGGTGAGAAAGAGAGATGGGAGGCTTTTGGGGATAAGCATGAGGAAGAGAGAGAGACAGGAAGAGGCTTTTGGGTGAAGCGTGCGGAAGAGAGAGAGGGGGAGGGGTTTTTGGGAGATCGGTGAGAAAGAGACAAAGAAGGGTTAGGGTTAGGGTGATGGGTGAGGGAGGGAGGGAGGGAGGGAGAGGCTATTGGAGGAAGGGTGAGAAAGAGAGAGAGGAACAGGCTTTTGGGAGAAGGTGAGGATTTGAGAGAGAGGGAGATGCTTTTGGGAGAAGGGTGAGAAAGGGAGAGATGGGAGGCTTTTGGGGAGAAGCGTGAGGAGAGAGATAGGGGAGAGGCTTTTGGGAGAAGGGTGAGGAAGTAAGAGAGAGAGAGGGGGAGAGGTTTTTGGGAAAGGGTGAGAAAGAGAGACGGCAGGCTTTTCGGGGTAAGCATGAGGAAGAGAGAGAGATGGGGAGATGCTGTTGGGAGAAGGGTGAGAAAGAGAGGGAGGGAGATGCTTTTGGGAGAAGGGTGACAAAGAGTGAGAGGGGAGGCTTTTGGGGAGAAGCGTGAGGTAGAGAGATGGAGAGGCTTTTGGAAGAAGGATGTGGAAGCGAGAGAGAGGGAGGGCCTTTTGGGAGATCGGTGAGAAAGAGACAAAGAAGGGTTAGGGTTAGGGTTAGGGAGAGGCTTTTGGGAGAAGGGTGAGCAAATGATAGAGAGGGCCCTGCTTTTGGGAAAGGGTGAGAAAGAGAGATGGGAGGCTTTTTGGGATAAGCATGAGGAAGAGAGAGAGACAGGAAGAGGCTTTTGGGTGAAGTGTGCGGAAGAGAGAGAGGGGGAGGGTTTTTTGGGAGAGACAAAGAAGGGTTAGGGTTAGGGTGATGGGTGAGGAAGAGAGGGAGTGAGAGGCTATTGGAGGAAGGGTGAGAAAGAGAGAGAGGAAGCGGCTTTTGGGAGAAGCGTGAGGAAGAGAGAGAGGGAGATGCTTTTGGGAGAAGGGTGAGAAAGTAATAGAGAGAGGGTGAGAGGTTTTGGGGAGAAGGATGAGGAAGACAGAGAGAGAGAGTGAGGCGAGAGGCATTTGGATGAAGCATGAGGAAGAGAGACAACTAAGAGAGGGAGGGAGAGGCTTTTGGGAGAAGGGTGAGCAAATGAGAGAGAGGGACACGCTTTTGGGAGAAGGGTGAGTAAGTGAGAGAGAGGGAGATGCTTTTGGGAGAAGGGTGATAAAGGGAGAGAGGGGAGGCTTTTGGGAGAAGGGTGAGGAGGTTAGAGAGAGGGACAGGCTTTTGGGAGAAGGGTGAGAGAGAGAGAAGGTAGGCTTTTGGGATAAGCATGAGGAAGAGGGGATGGGGGGAATGGCTTTTGGGTGAAGCATAAGGAAGAGAGAGAGGGAGAGGCTTTTGGGAGAAGGGTGAGGAAGAGAGGGAGAGGGAGATGCTTTTGGGACAACGGTGAGAAAGAGAGGGGGAAGGCTTTTTGGGAGAAGGGTGAAGAAGTAAGAGAGAGAGTGAGGCTAGAGGCATTTGGGTGAAGCATGAGGAAGAGAGAGAGCGGGAGAGGCTTTTGTGAGAAGGGTGAGCAAATGATACAGAGGGACATGCTTTTGTGAAAGGGTGAGAAAGAGAGACGGGAGGCTTTTTGGGATAAGCATGAGGAAGAGAGAGAGACAGGGAGAGGCTTTGGGTGAAGCGTGCGGAAGAGAGAGCGGGGGAGGGGTTTTTGTGAGAAGGATGAGGAAGAGAGAGAGAGGGAGATGATTTTGGGACAACGGTCAGAAAGAGAGGGGGAGGCTTTTTGGGAAAAGCATGAGGAAGAGAGAGGGAGGGAGAGAGGGTTTTGGGAGAAGGGTGAGGAAGAGAGAGAGACAGTGAGGCGAGATGCATTTGGGTGAAGCATGAGGAAGAGAGAGAGAGGGAGGTTCTTTTGGGAGAAGGGTGAGCAAGAGAGAGAGAGGGACATGCTTTTGTGAGAAGGGTGAGAAAGAGAGACAGGACGTTTTTGGGATAAGCATAAGGAAGAGAGAGAGGAAGAGGCTTTTGGGAGAAGGATGAGGAAGACAGAGAGAGAGAGTGAGGCGAGAGGCATTTGGATGAAGCATGAGGAAGAGAGAGAGCGGGAGAGGATTTTTGGAGAAGGGTGAGCAAATGAGAGAGAGGGACATGCTTTTGGGAGAAGGGTGAGAAAGAGAGAGAGGACGTTTTTGGGATAAGCATGAGGAAGAGAGAGAGTGAGGGAAGAGGCATTTGGGTGAAGCGTGAGGAAGAGAGAGACACAGGGAGAGGCTTTGGGTGAAACGTGCGGAAGAGAGAGAGGGGGAGGGGGTTTGGGGAGAAGGGTGAGGAAGAGAGAGAGAGGGAGATGATTTTGTGACAATGGTCAGAAAGAGAGGGGGGAGGCTTTTGGGATACACATGAGGAAGAGAGAGGGAGGGGGAGAGGTTTTTGGGAGAACGGTGAGGAAGAGAGAGGAAGAGGCCTTTGGGAGAAGTGCGAGGAAGAGAGAGGAAGAGGCCTTTGGGAGAAGTGTGAGGAAGAGAGAGAGGGAGGTGCTTTTGGGATAAGGGTGAGAAAGAGAGAGAGAGGAACAGGCTTTTGGGTGGAGGGCGAGGAAGGGAGAGAGGGGAGGCTTTTGGGGAGAAGCGTGAGGAAGAGAGAGAGGGAGATGCTTTTGGGAGAAGAGAAAGAAAGGGAGAGATGGAGAGGCTTTTGGGAGAAGGATGTGGAAGCGAGAGAGAGGGAGGTCCTTTTGGGAGATCGGTGAGAAGGAGACAAAGAAGGGTTAGGGTTAGGGTGAGGGGTGAGGAAGAGAGAGAGATGGAGTGGCTTTTGAGAGAAGGATGTGGAAGCGAGAGAGAGCTAGGTCCTTTTGTGAGATCGGTGAGAAAGAGACAAAGAAGGGTTAGGGTTAGGGTGATGGGTGAAGAAGAGAGTGAGTGAGAGGCTAATGGAGGAATGGTGAGAAAGAGAGAGAGGAAGAGGCTTTTGGGAGAAGGATGAGGAAGACAGAGAGAGAGAGTGAGGCGAGAGGCATTTGGATGAAGCATGAGGATGAGAGAGAGCGGGAGAGGATTTTGGGTGAAGGGTGAGCAAATGAGAGAGAGGGACATGCTTTTGGGAGAAGGGTGAGAAAAAGAGAGAGGACGTTTTTGGGATAAACATGAGGAAGAGAGAGGGAGGGGGAGAGGTTTTTGGGAGAACGGTGAGGAAGACAGAGGAAGAGGCCTTTGGGAGAAGTGTGAGGAAGAGAGAGTGAGGGAGAGGCATTTGCCAGAATGGTGAGAAAGAGAGAGAGGGAGATGCTTTTGGGATAAGGGTGAGGAAGAGAGAGAGAGGAACAGGCTTTTGGGAGGAGGGCGAGGAAGGGAGAGAGGGGAGGCTTTTGGGGAGAAGCGTGAGGAAGAGAGAGAGGGAGAGGCTTTTGGGAGAAGGGAGAGAAAGGGAGAGAGGGGAGGCTTTTTGGGAGAAGGGTGAGCAAGTGAGAGAGAGGGACATGCTTTTGGGAGAAGGGTGAGAAAGAGAGACAGGACGTTTTTGGGATAAGCATGAGAGAGAGGGGGGGAGAGGTTTTTGGTAGAATGGTGAGGAAGAGAGAGAGTGAGGCGAGAGGCATTTGGGTGACCCGTGAGGAAGAGAGGGAGTGAGAGGCTACTGGCGGAACGGTGAGGAAGAGAGAGAGGGAGGGTCTTTTGGGAGATTGGTTTGAAAGAGAGAAAGTTAGAGGCGTTTGGGAGAAGGGTGAGGAAGAGAGAGAGGGAGAGGCTTTTGGGAGAATGGTGAGGAAGAGAGAGAGACGGAGAGGCTTTTGGGAGAAGGGTGAGGAAGAGAGAGAGAAAGGCAGAGGCTTTTGGGAGAAGGGTGAGGAAGAGAGAGGGAGAGGCTTTGGGAGAAGGTGAGGAAGAGAGAGAGAGGGAGAGGCTTTTGGGAGAAGGAGGAGGAAGAGAGAGAGAGCGGGAGAGGCTTTGGGAGAAGGGTGAGGAAAGAGAGAGAAAGGGAGAGGCTTTTGGGAGAAGGGGAGGAAGAGACGGGAGAGGCTTTTGGGAGAAGGGTGAGGAAGAGAGAGAGGGAGAGGCTTTTGGGAGAAGGGTGAGGAAGAGAGACAGAGAGGAAGGGGCTTTTGGGAGAAGGAGGAGGAAGAGAGAGAGAGCGGGAGAGGCCTTTGGGAGAAGGGTGAGGAAGAGAGAGAGAGAGAGACCTTTGGCAAAATGGTGAGGAAGAGATAGAGGGAGGGGCTTTTGGCAGAAGGGAAAGGAGAGAGAAAGGGATACCCTTTTGGGAAAATGGTGAGGAAGAGAGAGAGGGGGAGGTGCTTTTCGGAGAAGGGTGAGGAAGAGAGAGAGAGGGAGAGGCTTTTGGGAGAAGTGTGAGGAAGAGAGAGAGAGGGAGAGGCTTTTGGGAGAAGGGTGAGGAAAATAAGGGGAGAGGCCTTTGCGAGAAGGGTGAGGAAGAGAGAGAGAGGGAGATGCTTTTGGGACAACGGTGAGAAAGAGAGGGGGAGGCTTTTTGGGAGAAGGGTGAGGAAGAGAGAGAGAGAGTGAGGCGAGAGGCTTTTGGGTGAAGCGTGAGGATTAGAGAGAGAGGGAAATGCTTTTGGAAGAAGGGTGAGAAAGAGATAAGGGAGACTTTTGGGGAGAAGGATGAGGAAGAGAGATTGTTAGGGTTAGGGTTAGGCTTAGTGTGATGGGTCAGGAAGAGAAAGAATGAGAGGCTATATGGAAAATGGTGAGAAAACTAGAGAGAGGAAAAGTTTTTGGGAGAAGGGTGAGAAAGAGAGAGAGGACGTTTTTGGGATAAACATGAGGAAGAGAGAGGGAGGGGGAGAGGTTTTTGGGAGAACGGTGAGGAAGACAGAGGAAGAGGCCTTTGGGAGAAGTGTGAGGAAGAGAGAGTGAGGGAGAGGCATTTGCCAGAATGGTGAGAAAGAGAGAGAGGGAGATGCTTTTGGGATAAGGGTGAGGAAGAGAGAGAGAGGAACAGGCTTTTGGGAGGAGGGCGAGGAAGGGAGAGAGGGGAGGCTTTTGGGGAGAAGCGTGAGGAAGAGAGAGAGGGAGATGCTTTTGGGAGAAGGGAAAGAAAGGGAGAGATGGAGAGGCTTTTGGGAGAAGGATGTGGAAGCGAGAGAGAGGGAGGTCCTTTTGGGAGATCGGTGAGAAGGAGACAAAGAAGGGTTAGGGTTAGGGTGATGGGTGAGGAAGAGAGAGAGATGGAGTGGCTTTTGAGAGAAGGATGTGGAAGCGAGAGAGAGCTAGGTCCTTTTGTGAGATCGGTGAGAAAGAGACAAAGAAGGGTTAGGGTTAGGGTGATGGGTGAAGAAGAGAGGGAGTGAGAGGCTAATGGAGGAATGGTGAGAAAGAGAGAGAGGAAGAGGCTTTTGGGAGAAGGATGAGGAAGACAGAGAGAGAGAGTGAGGCGAGAGGCATTTGGATGAAGCATGAGGATGAGAGAGAGCGGGAGAGGATTTTGGGTGAAGGGTGAGGGTGAGCAAATGAGAGAGAGG
>JALGBA010002405.1:0-65276 GCA_023970755.1 Azemiops feae
TGGCTGTGTATGTTTGTCTGCATCAGGTCCTATGTGACTCACCCTCTGATAATGTGGTTTTATTGTGTAGTCTATCTATTCGTTTAGATGGTATCTAAAATCAATTTCATAACATCTGTTGGTCTGTCTATTTAACAAAAAGAATGGGCCAGAAAGGATCCTCTCTCTCTTGCGGATTTCCTATTGCTACATCTTCATTTCCTTTATCAAGATCCAGGCTGTGCTGATATTAAGTCATCAGACAAAGTCATTCTTATTCTAAGTTGTATCCAATGGTATTTAACTTGAGAAAAAATAATCTTAAGAATTTTTTTTCTGCTCCTTTCCAAGATCTTAGTGAAAAGCTTAAATTTGATTTTATACTATTTCTGCCCAAGCAACTACATTAGCTGGAAGACATCAGTGGCAAATAATTGCTACAATAAATAAATAAACTGAAAGGGAGGAATGAGACTGTGTGAAATTATAGCATAATATGTGGTTGAAGAGCAGGCAACACCTCTCTCTCTCTCTCTCTCTCTCTCTCTCTCTCTCTCTCTCTCTCTCTCTCTCTCTCTCTCTCTCTCTCTCTCTCTCTCTCTCTCTCTCTCTCATACCAGTAGTCACAGGAATATACTGCTGCCAGATACTTTTTAAAGAAGTTGCACAATGTCTGCAATGCTCATTTAGCTTTATTTCAAGAAATATTTGCCAAATTTTACTTCAATGCACAAATGTCTTAGAGTTTGATGGGTAGCAATTTGATTTATATAAAGAAAGATAAAGCGATAGCAGGCGGTAATCTCAGGTCATTGGCCATATCTTGAAGATATCCATGGTCGTAGATGGAGATGGCATTATTTTCCAGGTCTTCTATACAAATGAGAAAAAATAATAAGTTGATCAAAGTGAGTTTAAAGTAAATTCTTTGCTTTGCAAAGCTTTGTGAATGCAAACTATATCAGGCAGAGAATCTCATTATGTACTGTATCTGTAGTATCTCTATTAGAGGAGAGTTTTCTTACCATTTACAGCACAACTGGCCCCACTGACAGTCCTTCCACCCAAGGTTCGTCTGTCCACCAGGACATCGACTCTGATGGCAGCGTCCTCCTGCACGCTGACATACGGGTTGGGCATTCCCTATGAAAAGAAAAAGGGGAGACAGGTAAACGATGAGTAAAGATTCCTTAATATTTAAATACATTTTTCCTTCCAAGACACTACCTTCTTCTACAGAATTGCAGGATTCCTTTATCAATTTATAATTTTATTCATTTATAACATAAAAATATGAAAATAAAAAGCAAATAGTAAGGAACAACAATAGGGAAAGAGGAAAAAGGGAAATGTGGAAAGGGGGGGGGAACAAAAGGCGTTGACTTCTGATTTCTCTGTTGCAGTAAAACAAGGCATTAAAATCGAATCTCAACTTTTTACATTTCTGTAGTAGTGTGAACTAGCCATTTCTCTATCAACAAGTCAGTCAAATCAGTAAACCCCAGAATCATAGTATCATTTTTTCCACCTCAAGCACAAAGTCCAGAAGGAGTTTCCAAGTAGAAACAAAAGTGCTTATATTCTTTTCTTTTATCAAAACTGTCAGTTTAGCCATCTCTGCTAACTCCCTCAGCTTTTGTAACTATTCATCCAAGGTGGGAATGGAAACATCCTTCCAAGAATTGCAGGATTCCTAGGACTACAGCAAGTTTTCTCTGACCACAGAGATCCATTTCTGCTGATCTCCTGCAGCAGCTCAAATAAATCAGCTATTAACCCAGGTTTGAAGTCTGACTCAGAGATGAATTAGCTGGTAAGCCTACATCTATTAATGTAGGAGGGAAGAAATAATCTGGTTCAAATGAAGGGTAGACCTTGCTGTGATATATTTCTCTCCAGTATTGCCATGGATCCTTGCTGAGTTACAGTGGCCAGTTGCGTTGTGTGTTTTGGATGAAGACCTTGAGTGAGAAGGTTTAACTTCCTTTACACTTTAGGACCTGGTTTTCCTTTGGCTTTCTCCCTCTTCTCTTAATGTTTCTATCACTGCTCTTTTCTGCTCTTCAAATGCTGTGCACTTATGATATTTTGCTGCAATTTCTTCTCTTTTCCCCACATTAAGTACAAATATATTCACTAGATCATTAATATGTTTTATTTTTTCCATTTTTATTTTTTAAAAATAACTCAAGGTGGTAAATATATCTAATAACCCTTCCTCCTCCGTTTCTCTCCCTAACAGCAACACCATCAAGAGGTTCAGAGAGAGAGAGAGAGAGAAAGAGAGAGAGAGAGAGAGAGAGAGAGAGAGACAGAGACAGAGACAGAGACAGAGAGAGAGACAGAGAGACAGAGAGAGGAGAGAGAGAGAAAGAGAGAGAGAGAAGAGAGAGAGACAGAGAGAGAGAGACAGAGAGAGAGAGACAGAGAGAGATAGAGACAGAGAGACAGAGAGAAGAAAGACAGAGACAGAGAGAGAGAGACAGAGAGAGAGACAGAGAGACAGAGAGAGGAGATAGAGAGAGAGAGGGAGAAGAGAGAGAGAAGAAAGAGACAGAGAGACAGAGAGACAGAGAGAAGAGACAGAGACACAGAGAGAGACAGAGAGAAGAGAGACAGAGAAAGAGAGAGAGAGACACACACACAGAGAGAGAGACAAAGAGAGAGAGACACAGAGAGAGAGAAATAGAGAGAGAAGAGAGAGAGAGACAGAGAGACAAAGACAGAAAGAGAGAGAGAGAAGAGAGAGAGACAGACAGACAGAGAGAGAAGAGAGACAGAGAGAGAGAGACAGAGACAGAGAGAAGACAGAGAGAGACAGAGAGAGAGACAGAGAGACAGAGAGAAGACAGAGAGCGACAGAGACAGACACACAGAGAGAGAGAGAGAAGACAGAGACAGACACAGAGAGACAGACACAGAGAGAGACAGAGACAGACACAGACAGAGAGACAGAGAGACAGAGAGAGAAGAGACAGAGACAGAGACACAGAGAAAGACTGGTCCAAATTCACTCAGGCCTAAGGTGGGACTAGAACTCAGTATCCAGTATTGTAGTGTTTTGCTCTAATCACTAGACCAAACTGTTTCTCCATTGTGCCTCCTTATTCAAATAGAACATATTTGGCTGAGAATTTGGTAAACCAATACTAAAGTGAAGCAAATCAACAAAAATAAGCTACAATAACAAAATCCCCAATAAAGTTCTTTCAAGAATTGTGAATCAAAAGAAAAATCAATGGCATATTTTTCAAATGTTTGGAGGCTCATGTTGTCAATAGTCTATACTGTTCAAAGCTATTTCTGTAAAGTAAAGCAAAAAGATGTTGAAGATTATCCTGCTTTCAGTGATGATCATATTTGTTTTAAAAGGAGTGAGTTACCAATCCTTTGTAAATTATCAGTAATTTTGTTTCTTACCTGGTTCAGACAGGAATGCAAGGAAAAGAAATGCGAACAGCAGGTAAAGGATCTTCATGCTGAGACTGGTTCTGGACCAAATCTTACTCCTGGGACAGACATGGCTCCCTATTTATGGACTTGTAATGATTGCATCATATCACCTCAGTGAACTATTGCAAAATAGTTCTTACATAAGGCAATGGTGCATCTTCCTTGCATTGAAACACTCCTGTTTGTTAGCTGTTACAAAAGCCCTTAGAAGAGCAGCAGACTTAGTTGAACATCTAACCTGCTATGGTTATAAAAGATTGGAGGCTCAGGACTTGCAATGTCCTAATGGGGCAAAGAAAATCCCTTACTGAATTGCTGCCCAAACTCTACAGTCCACGATGATAATGCTCGGCCATGTTCACTAATGGCTGGAGTTTGGGAAGAGCCCTTAGAACCAAGTGGTAGAAATCTGGGGTTGGCACTGCTATCATGGGTGACACATTTTTATGGGTGGGTTTTGGGAAAACAGCTGCTCTGCTTCTTGGTGGGTCTTTGTGGCACTCAGATTAAGCACAGACTGATTGGGCTTTCATTGAAGTATTCCTCCCTCATCCAGGTGATTTCTATTTCCCTGAAGACAGAGAATATATGCAGAGTTGGAAATATTCCTACAGCCCTAATCGAGGGTTATTAGGAGTCCTGTGGGACACAGAAGATTAACTGAAATTGAGAAGGAGAGCTGAGTTCCAAAAGCTGTGAGTGTTGGTTACGTTGAATGTTTCCTGCTGCTTCAGCTACAAAGGATCTCATAGGGGCCATATTTTTTATTACTTATCTCTAAATTTCAGTGGTGAGAACAATATGGCTTTACACTTAGGCAAGAAAAAATGAATGCACAGGTATAGAATAGGTAAAACGTGGCTCAATAGCAGTAACGGTGAGAGTTTGGCTCCAGATGTTTTGGGTGCTCCATCACTGGAGGTTTTAAAGAATAATTTGGAAAGCCATTTGTCTGGAATGGTATAGGGTTTCCTGCTTGAGCATGAGATTGGACTAGACGGTCCCTTCCAACTCGGTTAGTCTGTAAGTTCTGTTGGTTCTGAGGTGTCGCATCCAGTTGCCATGGATGCTGTAGAGATTTTGAGATTATTTCAAACCGAAGCACAGGCATTTTCCCATACCCTAAATAACACAGTAACTTAAAACCTGTTTTCACAAAACAAAATACTAAAAATACTTAGTTATATATAAAATCATCCTAGTTTCACAAACTAAATATGACTTTTCAACATTTGTCTATTTTTCAACATCTTTTTCTCTTCTATCTTTTCTTCTTCTTCCAATCTGTGATACAATTGCTCTGAGAAAGGATCCTAAGAGTGAAGGATGAGAAGAAGAATAGGAAAAAAGCTACTGAAAGATTTAACAATTTCTGTATTAGATGCAGAAATATAATACAGAAAATGTTAAGTAATCAAGATGCAAAGAATTGCTGCAGTGAAAAAGTATACTTGGAGGGTCCCTCAGGGAGTCAAGTATTGAGCCTGGTTGTTGGTGAGCAATGGATGGAAAGTTCCCGGCAATGAGTGGAAAAGGTGGCTATTGAGCCACATCTCCTAAGCTTTGCCTTGAGGGTTGTGGGCAATTTCTGCGGACTCCCATCAAATAGCCTTGATACAGGACCTCATAGAAGACGAACATGCAAAATTAGAAATCAATTAACCACAGGTACACTAAATAGTAGGAGACCAGTGAGACTGAAAATGGTAAAATGGCAGCCCTAAAAAGAAAGGAAATTAATATTTAATAATGTGGTTCTTTGCCCAAGAACCACAGAAAGCAGTTAATGAGGAAATTGTGGAAGTCAGTTGCATCAATAAAAGTGTCTTGAAACCTTGAAATAATGTCAAACTCCTGCTATTCCCCAAGAAACGGACAATTACTTTGTGTAATGAGTGGGTGCAGCAACGGTAATGAGGAAACCACAGATGCAAACTGACTTGGTGTTTAGTAATCAAGTTAAGTAAGGTAAAGAATAATAAAATAAGTGGAGACTATTACTTACATTTAGGTTTAAAAATAATTGAGGAACACTGTTTGAAAAGAAGCTGCCTAAATTTCTGTGTGAAGAAGTTGATACTGTTCAGCAGTTGTTAGAAAGACATTTGAATTGACCAGGGCATTTATTTATTCATATTTATGGCATTTTGTTGTCTGGGACGAATAGTTATGCTTGAGAGAAGGAACATTTTAGTTTCAGTTATCTCAGGGAACTTGCCACATGGAAAGTGAAGCAAAGCTTCATGAGGACATTTCACATATCCTGCTTCCACCCCGTAATCCCTCAAAGGTATTTTTAAATCAACCAAGTTAACCTCCTCTGAAATACTGAAAGGAATTTGTGGTGCTTCTCTCTTAGAAGAAGTCAGTTTGATAAGTCTCATGCTTCTCCTCCAAAGCTCTCACAAAGCTGTTTGAATTTGATCCCTGATTATTCACACTGTAGTGCAGAGAATGTGAGGAGAACACCATAAACTTGGCCAATAGGAAACTGCATTTGTTTGGTTTTTTTAAGTGGGTTTTATGAAAAACTATGTGACAGCAAGTTGATTACCCAAAATATCAAACAAAAAAGTTAATAGAATGAAATCCAATCCCAGCCTAGCCCACAAGCCTTAGCATTCTTTCAGATTAAAAATCCTGTGTCTTCTGAGAGTGAAATGATGGCATGTCAACTTCTTTAGCTTTAATCCTGGCTGCCTAATCCTGACTGACTAGAGATGCTAAGTAGAGTTGACTTTGATTAGTACTTGGATGGTGGACTGGATCTTGAGGTATATATGATGAAAAACTGTTTGGATGTGCTCTTCTAGAAAAAGCTTTTGGGGATAATACCCATATAACAATTTTGGGAGTCAATCTTGTTTTATACCTATTCCATACCCTCAACAAGCATGGCTATTGAAATGATTATTGAAATCTACATTAACTTTAGCATAAACATAAAGAATCATGTCACCCAAACACCAAATTAACTTCTTTCAACTCCAACAACCTCGGAAAACAGAATAACCGAGTTGGAAGGGACCATGGAGGTCATCTATTCCAACCCCCCAGTTTAAGCTGGAAACCCTATACCATTTCAGACAAATGGTTGTCCATTTGTTTCTCAGCGTCACTCAATCTTTCATCCATGCTAAACAGCAAGTGTAATTCTAATGTATCTTTTTTAGCATCTTGCAATAATTTATATTTAATTTTGGGCTTTTGGTATGGTTTTTTGCCATATAAACTTGTAAAAATCTTTTGCCATTGTTTAAATGGTACATCTATTGTCAATATCAGTATTGTCCGAAATTAAATAATAACAATCCATGCAAAACATTGTTCTTAAATACCAAAATTCTGCACAGCAGTCACAGTTGTAATTTATCTCATCTCAATACATCTTCTTAACATTAATCCATTACCTTAGCATAATTATTCAGAAATAACATTATACTAATATTAAAAATAATATACTTAAAAATCTCCACCATTTCAGGTTTTTAAGAAAAGATTGGATGGCCAGTTGTCTGCAATGACATAGGTTCTCCTGCTTGAGCAGCGGGTTGGACTAGAAGACCTCCAAGATCCCTTCCAACTCTGTTAAGCCTCCTCTTTATTCTGCTAAAAGCAGGTGACCCACAGACATGATGAGAACATGTCTTGTAGAGTCTGGAGAAAGGGGGATTTTAGCCAGGGTGCAGTTAAGGCAAATAGAGGAACACCCACACTAGCTCCAGACATTTTTGAATGACATTTATAAACTGTTTGCTAATTTTTAACCCTTTGCCAGAACAAACTACTATGTTTCAATATGTGGATGATGTGATTACTCTGAGAAAGAAGATGTTTATAAAGGAGTCAGTGTAGCCTTGAGAAAGACTGCAGACTGAATCAGAACACTATGCCGTTTGCTGAAACTTTTACATTTATATATTTAAATTGTTACATGTGCATGGCCATAAAGCTATTTCTCCCTACAGCTGAGGTCTTTATTTTAAAAATGGTCTATTGCAGACAATACAAAACTCAAGATTTCAATGCCTTAGAGCCCTGGATTATATAAAGGTTTTGGTTTCTGTGAAATGTGGACAAGTGGATATAAAGTCTGCACTTTGATGGCAGAAAAGAAAATCAACAGACTATTTTAAAAAATGGTGAACAAATCTTCTACATATGGTTTCTTCATTGTAAGGGGACACATTTAGCCGAGTCTTCCATGAATATTTTGCATAGTTAACCAATAGGTGCTGAGCATACAAGGAGTTTTACATTATGCGCTATTTGTATAAAGCCTTACCAGGAGGAACAAAGTGAGTGCAGTTCTTTCCTCATGCCTGAAAATCTACGGAAGATGAAAAATACATAGAAGGCACACAGCCTTTCTGGCAACACTCTTCAAATGACAATTGACTTCTGCAGTCTGTATTTCTTTATGAGGATGCTTTAGGTTAATTCTCTGAGAGTGGAACACAGTACTTTGTAGCAATTTGAAAAATTGCTATGTGTTTTTCTAAGTTGCATGGTGCTTTCTGCTGCAAGGTGGCTTGTGTTGTATCTGCTTAATGCAGTAAAGAAGCACTACTGCTTTAATGAGCCACTGGGAGGTGCTGGACTCGCCCTTCTATACCCCATATTTTGGAATCCAATTTGGGAACATTGCACAGCCCTTCTAACTGACTCCACCTGATGTAGCCACTGTGATAATCTCATTGCTAAATCATATTTTTATTCTTTCTAATCATTGACTTTATGGTACTGCCTCTGCTCCTTCCAAACTTGTTTTCTGCCTTTAAAAAGAGAAAGTCCAAGCAGAAGATCCTTTTCACAGATTTCCTTACTGAAGCCCATTAACCAGCCTTCAAACCAGCCTTTCAGTGGCTACCCAGGATACCCAGTTTAGTGAGTTTATTAATGTTCTCAACAATTCTCTTCACCAAAACTCAATCCCACTTATGTCCAGCCATGAGCAAGCCAAGACTAGTCCACAAAGCAATGGCCCAATAGTCCATAAAGTAATTGAAAGTTGCTCAAACAAATAATTCTGTCAAATAAACTTAAATCTACCAGGCAAAACCTAAATATACACACAAGCCAACAAGGAAAGTTCAGAGTCTTCAAGGCAGAATTCCAAACATGGTGAAGCAGGAAGCATGATGATTAAACAAACAGCTAGACAACCAACACATTTTTCCCAGCAAGGCCTCCCTCTGTCTGCTGTGATAAATATCCAGCTTTCCTGTGCAGCCCCTCAGGACAGGCTGGGCCTTCTCCTCCTGGATAGCCTGGCTGACCTCTGTTGCCCTTGCTTTTTCTCTGCCCTGTGTGTTTTCAGTTCGGGTGCAGGTGGCAGTTCCTCCTCCTCTTCAATGGCCATCTGCCACTGGAAGCTTTCTCAAGCTGAAGGCTCCTCCAATGCTCTTTTGGCTGGCTGTTCGGAGCCATTAATCAACTCAGTTCCTGGCATGCCAGGAATGACCTCATCCTCCTTCTGAAGGTGAAATGATGGCATGTCAACTTCTTTAGCTTTAATCCTGGCTGCATAATCCTGAATGACTAGAGATGCTAAATAGAGTTGACTTTGATTAGTACGTGGATGGTGGACTGGACCTTGAGGTACACACAGGTACACTTGGCCCCTGCAAAGTATTGCTGTATATATGATGAAAAACTGTTTGAATGTGTCCTTCTATAAAAAAAACTTTTTTGCCATTGTTTAAATGGTACATCTATTGTTAATGTCAGTATTGTCTGAAATAAAATAATAACAATCCATGCAAAACCAATCTAGCCGACAACTTTGTCATCCAAAAGGTGACGTAAAGCTTTACTGGACTTAATTCTTACCAATAGAGAAGAAGTGATAGAGGGAGTTGAAGTTGCCAAAAACTTGGGAAAAAGTGACCACGTCATACTGGAACACTAGGAATAGAAAACAATCCAACCAGTGTTTTAAACTTCAAAAGAGCTGATTTCAACAAACTCAGAGGGAACCTAGGAAAGATTCCATGGATGAAAATCCTAAAGGGGAAAACAACCCAAGAAGCATGGGAAACTCTGAAAAATGTGATCATAAATGCCCATACCAGCACAATACCACTGAAAAAGAAAAACAAGAAATCCAAGAAGAAACCAGCATGGCTGCACAAAGATCTCTCTGACAAACTGAAAGACAAAAAGGACAAATACAAAAAATGAAAAGAGGGGCACATAACTAAGTCTGATTATCAGCAGACAACCAACACATGCAAAGACAAAGTCAGGAAAGGCCCAGAATAAACAAAGACTTGCAACAGAAATCAAGGATAATTAAAAAAGCTTCTTCCAACATATTAACAACAAGAAAAAAGTCAAGGAAACTGTAGGTCCACTAAAGAGAAAAGATGGCGAGAAAATAACATGCAACAGGGAGAAAGCAGAGCTGCTTAACTCATTCTTTGCATCAGTCTTCACCCAAAAAGAAACTATAGCCCGGCATACCAAAAAAACCACTGCAAAAGACAAACTAGAAACGAAAATTAAAATAAGCAGGAAAATGGTAAGAGACCACCTATCCAACCGGGACCCAACAGATTACATCCCAGAGTTCTGAAGGAGCTGGCAGATGTTATCTCAGAACTATTGCACCATATATTTCAAAAATCCTGGAGTACCAGGGAAGTATCTGAGGATTGGAAAAGGGCTGATGTGGTTCCCATCTTCAAGAAAGGAAAGAAAATGAACCGAGGAAACTATAGACCAATCAGTTTAATATCAATACCTGGGAAGATCCTAGAAAAGATAATCAAAAAACAGATCTGTGAACTACTAGAAGCAAACAAAGTTATAACAACAGCCAACACAGGTTTGTTAAAAACAGATCATGCCAAACCAATCTTATTTCATTCTTTGATAAAGTGACTAAACTAGTAGACCAGCAAAATGTTGTGGACGTAGTATACTTAGATTTCACTAAGGCATTCAACTAAAAAGACCACAACCTACTCATTAAGTTTGACCCTCTCCCATGAGTTTAGTCCCCATAAAATGGATCTTTTTCTTCTCATATTTTCAAATCCAGTCAATAGTATTTTACAAACTTTGGAAATTATTCAACATTATTTTAAAAACCGAAAAGATGCATTTACATACATATTCATGTTATACATACAAAACTAACTTAAAACTTTATTCAGTACATAAATAAAACTTTTTGAAAATTGCGTCCTAATTAATTAAGATGTTAATTTTAGGTCACTCGCTCCAGCTTATCTTCACAGACTAGAGCAGATATGTCAAACTCGCGACATCACGTGACATCGCGCAACGTATCAGGACGGTTTTGCCATTGCCGGCAATGAAGTGGGTGCAGCTTCCAGATGATGCGTCCGGCCCGCAGGCCGACAGTTTGACACCCCTGGAGTACAGTCTTTTTCTTGTTCTCAAGAGATTCTGTCAGATCTTTCATTCTTGAAAAAATTCTCAGCCTTATTTATATCCATATAAAGAAAGTCCCAAAGATGTTCTATTTGACACTGTACATTAGTCTGAGGCAAATCTTCCCAGAATAAGGTTTCCTTCACTAAGATGGCTATCACATCTTTTTTTCTCAAATCATTCTCAACCTTGTTAGTATCCATAAAGCAAAAGTCCCAAACTTGACCTCTTCAGAATTGTGAATTTACTTGATTCTCTTCTTTCAGTTCCACTGGGAGGGTTATACTCACACCATCGTCTAGGGAAAAACAGAGGTCAGATTTGTATTCTGAAGTTAAGTTAGGTTATTTGCATTGTCTAATATTTATAAGGTTGACACAGCAGGTTGATAATTTTCAATATCCTCTATAATTAATATATTTTGCTTGATTTATGAAATTAAAGATCTTTTGTAATGACTGGTCAAGGGTCTCTTTGGTAATAACAAGCAGCTCAGGATTAATCATCCTCATAGCTCCCTCTAGTGGTCAAAGACTATTGTTTATTTATTTGTTTTCCTTTCCTGGCCAATCAGAATCCATAAAAAACAGCAAATTTCAAACACCCACATCAAAACAATACAGAGCAACTAATTGTTTAAAAGATAGTAAATTAAAAGCACAGCTTTTACCCTCATATTTCAAGAGAAAAAAATACTCCACGCCTCCTTCTTTTTGCTGCCTTCAGCAATCCTCTTCCTTGTCATTTAACAACAAAGGAGTCTCAAAAATGGCATATAGCTTCAAAAAGGAGTATTAAGCTGTAGTTAAAGAGAGCCTCTTTTAGCTCATAAAGATAATAGTCTCATAAATGGATTAAGAAATGAAGGGCATAGATTATTGTCCATTTATTTGAACAATAAATTCAAAAATGGCTGTTTTATCAAAAACAAACAAACAAGAGGAAGCCTGTTGTCTCTGTTGTTGAGTTGAAAAAAATACAGTCCAGAGAGAGGAGCTTCTCTGGGCATGTCAACTGCCGGCCATGTCTTCACAAGAAGTCCCCCCAGACAATACATTTCCTAACTCTTGAGAGTGATTGACAACCAAGTCTGTGAAGGGGCAGAAACACTAGCTCAGAGGCTCAAGTAATACATGTCTAGATTGACTATCTGGTCTGCAGGCTATAATTTTTGTTTCCCTAAGAATTGAATCTCCCATCACCAAAACTCATCTTTTTTCCCTAGGGAAATCTGGGATACTTTTCTTCCTGTCAAAGGAAAGCCGGCTAAATAGTTTTTAGAAACTACTGATGATGGCTCTTTTATAGGTGTCTGCAAATTTTCTTCCAGAGGGAGGCTATGAAAATAATTGTTCATTTCCAGAGGGGCTTCTTTGGAGTGGGCTAGGGTAGATAGCAGGGGTTTTCCTCTTGGTGGTTGTTTTCTTCTAAAAGTGACACGTTTCTATCGGTCTTCCTCTTTAGGTTCATTTATGGGGTCATTTTTACAGAAGCTGTTCAGTTTGGGTCTATCAGTTTTGTTCTTTAGCTTCGTATATAGCGTCATTTTTTTTAGAACCTGTTTGTTCCTTATTGTGTCTAATTATGGTGTGGTTTTCTTGTTTAGGTTGGGGTTTCTCACTTTGTTCACTGAGTTTCAGAGTGGCTAGAGTTGCCTCTAGAGTAGACCTTTTACTTTTCTTCTAGTAAGTCATGTAATTTACATTTGAGATATTCATAGTTTGGGTCTTCTGTGGGCATAAGCTCAAACGTATGACATATATTGCATGTTACTATAATGTCAGTTTCTTTTCCATTAATTTCTAACAATTAATATGTTTCCTGGTGTTAAGTGTCAGTTTACAATATTTACAAAAGTTCTTGGCCCTTTATTCTCTGCCTTGATATTGCATCTCTATCTTCCCTGTTTTGAAGTATCAGTCTTTTTTTCTGTGACTTTTTTTATTTTATTTTTCTCTTACGTGGTTAAGAACTTAAAAATTTCTAAAGAATTAAAATAAACTTTTTTTAAAAAAAATGTAATTGAAAAAAGAAATTAAAAAAGATTAAAACATTGAAAAAAGATTTTTAAATTAAAAAAGAATTTGAAAAAAGATTTTTAAAAAAAACAGAATTTTTTTTTAAAAAAATTATGAAACTTTTTGGTCCTGTATGAAGTGATATGCATTTTTTTGTTGGAAATCTCTGGCTGTTTTCTAGGAGATGCTTTGTTCTTAACTCTGTACTCCCTGCCTTGAAAGTTTAACCCTTTCCTCCCTGTCCAGTAGTGTTTTCTACTTATTGTTCCCTCCTTGCCCTCCGTTGGGCTTTTGGGTATGCTGCTATCAGCGGCTGCTGTGGGCAATCTGGTCTGCTGTCATGCTTAGCTCTGTAGTACCAATGCGACTCAACTGGTCCGCTGCACTGCTCACAGCTGATTGTCTGCTGCCACTTAACTGTTTCACTGCTGCTCAGCTGGCCTCTGTTTGCATTGTACTGCCTCCTAAGTGAAGTAAGTGAAGATAGCAATAGTAATAGCACTTAGACCAGGGGTGTCAAACTGCCGGCCCACGGGCCAGATGCGTCACATGGAAGCTGTGCCCTCCCCATTGCCAGCAATGGTAAAACAGTCCCGATATGTTCAATATATTACCTCCAACAATCGGGGTCCTCATTTTACTGACCTCAGAAGGATGGAAGGCTGAGTCAACCTTGAGCTGCTGAGACTCCAACTGCCAAACTGCTGGCAGCTGGCAGTCTGCAGAAGTAGCCTGCAGTACTGCATTCTAACCACTGCGCCACCAGGGCTCCTAAGATGAAGTAATGGCAAGTGGCAGCAAGGATCCATGGGCCAAATTCCAAAGATCTCTGAATAAATAGGTAGTGATATTATTGCAACATGTAAAAAAAAAAGAATGAAAATGGTTTTTTACATGTAAATATTTTATTAGCAAAGAATAACAACTAAAATATAAAAGGGAATTAAAAAGAGTGAAAGGATGGGAAAAGGGGATTTTGGCCACTCAGTCCAGTCACCAGTTCTATGCAGGAAACTGGTGTGAAGAGGAACCATCTCAGCCTTTTGAATCTTGCAATCATTCGGGACAACCAAGTAGTTACCTTCAAGAAACCACATCTGGCATTTTAGGTGAAAACTGCACTTAGCAGCTTAATTGCAATTCATATCAGAGCTTAAGCTCATTTTGCTGCTGATAGTCAACAGGTGAAGGGTCCATGAGGTCTTCAAAGGTAGTCTCATATAGAGGTAGTCCTCAACCATAATGGATCATGCCTATTAGAGCCATACGTAGTTGCAATTATTAAGTGAGGCATCCACATGATTGCCTAGCTCAGCAACCGCTCTCACAACTCTCCCAGGTATGATCACTTTACAAATGGAGTACAAGAGCTGCCTGCTGAAAGATGTCAGACAGCTCCTCTCCCCCCCCCTTCCCCCCCCCTCGGTCTGAACTAGCTCATTGGACTGGAGAAAGAGAGACTGGATCCCTCCACAGGGAACCATTTTTACCTAGCCTCTTTGAGAACAAAATGCTGCTTGCCAGTCTCTCCATCAGGGAACTCCTTTGCTCTCAATGAGGCTCAGCGAAGAAGTCCCTCTATGAAGGATATTTTTCCCACATCCTCTTTGAGAGCAAAATGCTGCTTGCCAGAGAGAGCTTTGGGATCCCAATTTCCATTCTCAAGCACAGATAGTAGGTTCCCTTCCCTGCCCTGCATTATCTATTACTGCCTTTGCGAACCTTCTACCTAGAAAGCCATTTGATGCTATATTTCTGAAAATGGGAAAGGCTTTTTTTCAGCCAGTGTCTTTGAGAGTGACAGAGGAGAGAGTCTGCTTAGGGCAGGGGTGTCAAACTGGCGACCTGCAGGCCAGATGTGACATGGTGAAACCGTGTCCATCCCATTGCCGGCAATGAAAAAAAAGTTGTGATATGTTACAACACATCACGTGACATTGAGAGTTTGACACCCTTGGCTTAGCGCAAAACCAATCTAGCAGGCAGTTCTTTTATTCTCAAAGAGGTTAGCTGAAAAAGGTTTATCCCCCAATGGGTCCCGATGGATCTTTTGCAGTTAAACTCCAGGAATTGGAGGGAATTCTGCAGCGATGAATTAAGACCTTCCCTCCTGGCTTCCCTGTTGTCTTTTTGAGGCAGCTGGCAGGGAAGATGAGAAGTGGCAATCACAAGAGGCCTGGCCTCTTGTTGTATGTGTGAACAGGTTGCCAAGAACCCATATTGCAATCAGGTGACAATCAGGTGCTGCAACCCCCAGTGTTTGTGCAGGTTCAGGTGTTTGTGTGGGTTTAAGTCCCTTTGTTCAGTGCTGTTGTACTTTCATGGTTGTTGAACAAATAATCATAAGTCAAGGACTATCTATGGTGTTTATTTAACTTATATGCAGAGTACATATGCGAAATGCTGGGCTGGATGAATCAAAAGCTGGAATTAAAATTGCCAGGAGAAATGTCAACACCTTCAGGCATGCAGATGATATCACTCAGAATTGAAATTGAATTGAATTGAATTGAATTGAATTGAATTGATATCACTCTATTGGTGGAAATCAAAGAGGAAATAAAGAGCCTCTTGATGAGGGTTAAAGAGGAAAGTGCAAAAGTTGACTTAAAACTCAACATTAAAAAACCAAGATCAAGGTATCTGGTCCCATCACTTCCTGGGAAATAGAAGTGGAGGAAATGGAAGTAGTGACATATTTTATTTTCTTGGGCCCCAAGATCAGTGGTTACGGCCATGGAATTAAAAGTTGCTTGCTCCTTGATAGAAAAGCTGTGGCAAACCTGTTTCTTGCCTTGTGCTCTGGTGCTTTGGAGAATAATTTGATGCCCTCTTCTTTGTGGCAGCCCCTCAAATACTGGAATACTGCTATTATGTCACCCCTATTTTTTCTTTTCTTTAGACTAGCCAAACCCAAGTCCTGCAGCCGTTCTTCATATGTTTTAGTCTCCAGGCCTTTGATCATCTTAGTTGCTCTTCTCTGTATTTTTCCCAGGGTCTCAACATCTTTTTTGTAGTGAACAAAATTGGTTGCAGTATTCCAGGTGTGGTCTTACTAGGCTTTTATAAAGTGGTACTAATACTTTGTGTGATCTTGATTCTATGCCTGTTTTATACAACTCAGGATAGTGTATTAAGTTTTTTGGCTGCTGCTGCACACTTCTGCCTGATAGTCAAGTGATCATCCACTAGGACGTCAAGGTCCCTCTCACTGGTCTCACCTGATCTGTACTTCTACCTTTAATTTTTTCCTGCCTATATATAAAACTTTGCTTTTCTCCACATTAAAACTCATTTTGTTGGATAGGGCCCATTGTTCAAGTTTGTCAAGATCTTTTTGGATTCTGAGCTTGTCTTCTGGGGTGTTGGTTATTCCTGCCAGTTTAGTTTCTGCAAATTTGATGAGTTCCCCTTCTATACCCTCATCTAAGTCATTAATGAAGATAGTGAAGAGTACTGGGCCTAAGACGGAGCCTTGTGGTACCCCATTGCTTACTTCTCTCCATGTGGATGTAGTACCATTGAGGAATACTCGCTGAGTACGGTTTGTCAGCCAGCTACAGATCCATCTGGTATTGTCTATCCCACCTTTTTCTAGCTTACTAAGCAGCAGCTTGTGGTCTAATTTGTCAAATGTCTTACTGAAATCTAAGTATACTATGTCCACAGCATTTCGCTGGTCTACTAATTTAGTCATTTTATCAAAGAATGAAATAAGATTGGTTTGGCATGATCTGTTTTTGACAAACCTGTGCTGGCTACTGGTTATACCTTTGTTTGCTTCTAGTTGTTCGCAGATCTATTTTTTGATTATCTTTTCCAGGAAGTTCCCAGGTATTGATGTTAGACTGATTGGTCTGTATTTTCCTAGGTCTGTTTTTTTCCTTTCTTGAAGATGGGAATCACATCAGCCCTTTCCCAATCCTCGGTACTTCCCTGGTGCTCCAGGATTTTTGAAAGATATGGTACAATGTTTCTGAGATAACATCTGCCAGCTCCTTCAGAACTCTGGCATGTAGTCTGTCAGGTCCTGGTTATTTATATTCATCACAGTTGGATAGGTGTTCTCTTACCATTTTCTTGCTTATTTTAATTTTTGTTTCTAGTTTGTCTTTTGCAGTGTTGTTTTTTTTGGTATGTTGGACTATAATTTCTTTTTTTATGAAGACTGATGCAAAGAATGAGTTAAGCAGCTCTGCTTTCTCCCTTCTGCCTTTTACATCCTTGCCATCTTCTCTCTTTAGTGGACCTACAGTTTCCTTGACTTTTTTTCTTGTTATTAGTATGTTGAAATAAACTTTTGTTATTGTTCTTGATTTCTGAAAATGTTGTGGTCAGGTGAGACCAAAATCGAGCTCTTTGGCATCAACTCAACTCGCTGTGTTTGGTGGAGGAGGAATGCTGCCTATGACCCCAAGAACACTATCCCCACCCTCAAACATGGAGGTGGAAACATTATGCTTTGGGGATGTTTTTCTGCTAAGGGGACAGGACAACTTCACCCCATCAAAGGGACGATGGACAGGGCCATGTACCATCAAATCTTGTGTGAGAACCTCTTTCCCTCAGCCAGGGCATTGAAAATGGGTCATGGATGGGTATTCCAGCATGACAATGACCCAAAATACATGGCCAAGGCAACAAAGGAGTGGCTCAAGGAGAATCACATTACGGTCCTGGAGTGGCCTGGCCAATCTCCAGACCTTAATCCCATAGAAAATCTGTGCAGAGAGCTGAAGGTTTGAGTTGCCAAACGTCAGCCTCAAAACCTTAATGACTTGGAGAGGACCTGCAAAGAGGAGTGGAACAAAATCCCTCCTGAGATGTGTGCAAACCTGGTGGCCAGCTACAAGAAATGTCTGACCTCAGTGATTGCCAACAAAGGGTTTCGCCATCAAGTACTAAGTCATGTTTTGCGAAGGGGTCAAATACTTATTTCACTCATTAAAATGCAAATCAATTTATAACTTTTTTGAAATGTGCTTTTAAAAAAAATTCTTTTGTTGTTATTCTGTCTCTCACTGTTACAATAAACCTACCATTAAAATTATTGACTGATCATTTCTTTGTCAGTTGGCAAACATACAAAATCAGCAGGGGATCAAATACCTTTTCCCCTCACTGTATATGATAAGCTAAGGTTAATATAGATTTCAATAAGCATTTCATTAACTATGCTACGTTGAGGGAATGGAATAGGCATATATATATATATGTTATATGTTAAAAGCGCAAAAATACTTGTTGAATTACCTACAATATATGACATCAGTATAATTACAAAGCCACATTTTCAAGAAACAATTCACAACACTAAAAAATCTGTGTCAGCAGTAAAATGTGTGGAATCATGAGGCTCAAGAGAGAAGAAAACTATCCAAACATTGTGGCAAATGAAGGTAGCTTCACTTTCCATTTGGCAAGTGAGAGAACTAAGCTTAAAAGATTCCTTCTCCCAAGCCTAGCCATTAGTCCCAAATATAAAAATGTCATAACCATTTTCAAATGCCTTTATAACAAATGCTAAATAATATCAACTTCTCCACAGAGAAATTGAGGCAGCTTCTGTTCAAACAGTGCTCCTCAATTATTTTAAAACACAATTAAACTCAATTATGTCAGCACTAGTTTCCACATTATATTTTATTATTATTTATTTTATTTTTTTATTTTATTTTTATTATTATTCTTTACCTTACTTCACTTGATTACTAAACACCAAGTCAGTTTGTACCTGAGGTTCCCTCATTACGCTTGCACACATAGCAAAAGGTAGTTGACTATTTCTTGAGTAATAGCAGGAGTTCAACATTATTTTATGCCTCAAGGCACTTTTAGAGATGCAGTTGCTTCCAGAGTTTCCTCATTAATTGCTTCCTGTTGTTCTTGAGCAAAGAACCGCAATATTAAATATTAACTTCCTTCTTTCCAGAGCTGCCAATTTTACCATTTTCAATCTCACTGGTCTGCTACTATTTTGTGTATCTAAGCAGGGTGCATTTCTAAACAGGGTGCTTTTCTAAGCAGGGTGCTTTTCTAAGCAGGGTGCATGTAATACACAAATTATTGAGTCTTTGAGTATGTTCATTTTCAATTCTTCTCTTCCCTCACTCCTAGGAACCTTTCTCAGAGCAATTGTATCACAGATAGGGAAGAGAGAAAACGGTGGGCTATTTTAATACCCCCTGAATAAACGAGTCTGAATAAAAAGATCAGTGGGAAGAGTATGTAACTCTTACACCTATTGGCATAAGTCTGTTGCATTGCCTGGTGAATACATTTTATTTATTTTTATTTTCATGTATTCATTAAATTTGCTTGCTGAACTACTTGCTGCAATCTTCCTGTAGATGGCAGTCCACATACATGTGTCAGGCAAAAGTAGAACAACCATATTTAGTTTATGTCTAAGACTAGGATAATTGCATAACTGAGTCTGAATGTTTTGTTTTGTGAAAACAGATTTTAAGTTACTAGGTCATCAGGGGTATGGGAAAATGGATTGTGTTTCACTTTGAAATCATCTCTACAACTCTACAGCAGCCATTGCAACTGGATGCGACACTTCAAACCCTACTGAACTTACAGAATAACCAAGTTGGAAGAGACGTTGGAGGTCTTCTAGTCCAACCCCCCGCTCAAGCAGAAGACCGTATAACATACTGGACAAATGGGTGTCCAATCTCTTCTTAAAAACCTCCAATGATGGAGCACCCAAAACTTCTGGAGCCAAGCCGTTCCACTGGCTAATTGTTCTCAATCAGGAAATTTCTCCTTCATTTTAGTTTGGATATCTCTTTGAGAAGGTTATACCCATTACTTCTTGTCTTGTCCATAAATGCTTTGGAAATATAGGCTGACTCCCACTTTTCTATGACAGCCGCTACAATTTTGGAAGACTGCTGTCATGTCATCCCCAATAGTTCTCTTTGTTAGATCAGACAAACCCAATTCCCAATTCCTGCAAGAGTTATTCATATGTTTTAGCCCCCAGCCCCCCAAATCACCTTTGTTGCTCTTCTCTGCACCCTTTATAATGTTTCAACATCTTTTTTCTATTGTGTAAACCAAAAATAGATGCAATTTTCCAAGTCTTTTCTTAGCAAAGCAACATAAAGCTATAATAACACTTCACATGACCTTGATACGATCCCTCTATTCAGGCAGCCCAGAATTGCATGTGTACCACTTATTCCATACCTATACATTTGGTTTTAATTGCCTAAGTGTAGAACCTATTTTTGTCACCACTGAACTGCATTTTGTTGGATAGGGCCCAATGTTAAAGTCTGTCAAGATCCTTCTGGAACTCAAGCCTAACATTTTGCCTGTTCCCTCCAGCTTGGTGTTGTCTGCAAATGTGATGAGTTGCCCTTCTATCCCCTCACCAAAAGTGTTCACGAAGATTTTGAAGAGTACTGAATTTAAGACACAATCTTAAGTTACCCCACTGTATGATATCCTCAGTGCAGATGTAGTTCCATTGAGTACTACATGTTGAATGGAGTTGATCAGCCAGTTACAAAACCTGCTGGTGGTGATGATTTCTATCCCACATTTTTCTACCTTACCAAGACGTAGGTTGCGATCTACTTTGTCAACTGCCTTATTCAAGTCCAACTATACTATGTCTACACCATTTGGCTGCTCCACTAATTTAGTCACTTGCTCAAAAAATGCAATAATTTTGGTGTGGCATGATCTGTTTTTGACAAACCCATGTTGGCTTCCAAGTGGCTTGCTTATTAAGAGGTGTTCTCATATCTTTTGCTTGATTATCTTTTCAAGGATCTTCCCAGGTATTGACCTCAGACTGATTGGTTTGTAGTTTCCTGGATCCATTTTTTTTTACTTTTTTGAAGATAGGTACCACATCAGTTCTTTTCCAATCCTCTGACTGTTCCTTAGTGCTCAAGATATAGTTCAGTTGTTCTGAGAGAATGTCCAGGTCCTTCAGCACTCTGGGATGTAATATATCTGGTCCTGGGGATTTGAACTCATCTGCTCCCTCTTCTTCTCTTCCCCTCTGATCATTTGCACTCATTTGCTGCCTGCAGTCAGCAGTTGCACCTGACTCACGGATCTAATCACCCTCTTGACCTTGCTCTCATCTTTGACCTCTATCTTCACCTTGACCCAAATATTTAATGCTATGAAAAGCCCAAAGCCTCATTCCAGGGACTTTGGGGGAGTCATTGCTTTACCAAGGAGCAAGGAACTTGGGGACACTCATCAACTCAGTCGGGCTAAGCCTTTGGTTCTTCAAGCCTTTCTTGGGATCTTGCTATGGCCTCACTGGTGGTTTGGTAGAAGGACATGTCTCTCATTACTCTGCCACCCAATTTGTTTTGCTTTTACCAAGGGCATCAGAGCAGAGGGTGCTGCTCCTCCACCTCCACTACTAGTTTAGAAAATTAGATAAATTGTTTTCTTTCCTTCTCCATCTCTACTAACTCTATCAATCTTACTCTTCAATTGTGGGATTTAGTGTGCCTTTCTATCCTTGTGCATATAATATTCTTGCTACTGTCGAAATATATAATAACAAAGTTCCAAATATCTTTTCAAATTGTTTATCCATGAAACCTAAAATGAAAACTACTTGTTTCAGTTATATACTTATTGTAAAACATCTTCTGAACTAAAGTAGAAATCTGATCTCAGTATTTCTTTGCTTTCTCACAAGTCCACCAGATATTGTAAAAAGTACCCTCCCTGTGACCGTGGAGATGCTGCAATGGTCATAAGTATTGAAAAAGGTGATAAGTCACTTTTTTCAGTGCCATTGTATCTTTGAACACTCGCTAAATGAATGGTTGTAAGTCAAGGACTATTTGTATGGCTGAGCTTTATCTTCCTTGACTGGTAGAATTTGTGCAGTAATAAAACTATTACTTAAGACCCCACAATGGAGCATTAAAGAATTTCTTAAGATTTTTTTCCAAGCAAAATACTGTGGGATATTCCTTAGAATAACTTTTTCTGATGACTCAATATTAGGATAGGATAATAAAAGAATGGAAGATGTATGAAGAAGAAATCTGCATGAGAGAGAGGATCTCTTCCTGGATCATTATTTTTGTTAAACAGATCACCATACGTATGCTAGTAATTTTAGTAACCAGCATAAAACAGAAAGACTACACAATAAAATCAAATTATTAGAAAGTGAGTCATACAGGACCTGATACTGTACATACACACAACTAAAAATGAGGGATACTATTGTGGACACTATTATACCTAGGCCAATAAAGGGGTGTAATTGAACAATATACACAGATGAAAATATAATTTACAAAACCAATATCCATATAAGCCTGAACCTATTTAATCCCCCCCCCCCAAGTTTCAAACACACAGTTCCTGCTTCTCCTTTATTACTGTGTCTAAATTTATAAGGGTATGTAAATAGTTAACGTGACACAAATTATCCTATAAAATATTAAAATCTCAGCTACGAATCAGGCTGCCAGTCCACTCTGGTCCTTCGCTCCGGCACTTCCCGTTGTTTGGGTCAGCTGGACTCTGCTATCTTTTGTTCCAGCTGGTCTCTTGTGCAGTCTCCTTCCAGGAGGCAGGTCATGTGGTGGGGTGGTGGTTAGTCTCCTCTCAGCTGTGGGGTGGGGTGGTGGTCAGATAGCCAATTGGCCAATTGGCCATTCTTCCTCTCTATCCATCTTCTCTGCTGCTTGCTGGTCTCTCCTTCTACTGCCTTTGCTCCTTCATTTATTCCTCTGCCTGCATTCCTTTCTCTCCCCTTCATCCACCTCCTATCTCTATCTTTCCTCTTAGACTTGTTTCTCTACCTTTCCCTCAGGCTTGTTTTTCTACCTTTTCTTCAGGCTTTTTTCTGTACTTCTCTCCAAGGCCCCTTTCTCTACTTCTCCTTCCGGCATGCCCCACACAACCCTCACTTCACCCTCTTGCCCTCTTGCTCTCTTTCTCACTGTCTCTCCCCCCCCCCACACAGCTACATTTATAACTATTTAAACTTTCTGATGATTCAAGTAACCAAGCTTGTTGATACAAGAGGTAAATACATAATTCTCTCAGCCAGAAGCCTACAATTATGTTTCATGTGAAGGTTGAACTGTGTGTATAGTTTGGATCTAGGTTGACAGTGTAACTGCTTAACTGTCATCATATTGTGAATATTATTTTATTCATTACCTTATTTAATTTTATTCTCATTTGAAGGAGAAGCACAGACTCAAATTATTCTACTTGGATCCATTACATGAAGCCCCATCTTTCTGGAGAAGGAAAGAGAAGAAGAGGACAGCCAGCTGCAAAATAGATGGAATCAGTTACAATGCTGATAATGCACCATTGGTAGAGCTAAAGGGCCAGGTTAAATATTGACATTGACTTGATGACACATAGTTAATCAATCAAGGTGACCAGTATATGATCGGATGGCACTGCCTGCAGCCAAGAAATGTAGGGAAAATATACCAAAGAGACAAAATGGATAGCCCCATTCACTCTGGAAGGAAAAAACAGCGAAGTATGAAGAAGTTTCACATTCTTATTTCAACTGTGTTCAACTTTACTCAAGGGCTACCAACGGTTTCTTCTTAATGCAACTGTAAGTGTAGAAATATATATTGCAATCTGTATCCTTGGGATACTGCAACTTTGGCTGCTATGGAAGTTTACAGAATTGCTCAGTGGTGACTATCATTGTTGCCACAGCAAGTGAGGCAACCGCCTACCCACCCACCCAAGTGGAAATTGAAACACTTGGTCTGCTTACTGCTTGCATTGCAGGAAACACTTAAATTGGCATAAAGATAAACTGTGAGAGTGATCTAGAAGTCCTAATGGACAACCATTTAAAAATCCAAGTTGCATCAATAGAAGGATAGAATTAATATTTCATCAGTTTGGGTCACCACTATATCAAAAAAAGATGTTGCGACTCTAGAAAGAGTGCAGAGAAGAGCAGCAAAGATGATTAGGGTGCTGGAGGCTAAAATTTATGAAGATTGATTTGCAGGAATTGGATATGTCTAGTCTAATGAAAAGAAGGACTAGAGATGACATGATAGCTGTCTTCCAATATCGGAGGGACTGCCACAAAGAAGGGTCAACCTATTCTCCAAAGCACCTGAAGGTAGGACAGGAAGCAATGGATGGAAACTGTTTAAGGAGAGAACCAATCTAGAACTAAGGAGATCTTGCTGCTGGTTCTGAGCAAATTCTATGATTTGGACTGTAATAGATCTTTTTTCCAAGCAAGCACATTTCATCGCATGTGCTGGTCACCCATCAGCCAAGAAGCTAACGAGGTTCTTCTTGCAGCATATCAATCGGCTGCACGGAACGCCTAAGTGCATCATCTTGGACTGAGGGATCCAGTTTACTGCTAGGTTCTGGAGGGAATGTGTGAGGATGATTGGGTCATCCCAGGGGCTCATTTTTCATTTCCATCTGAATACAAATGGATCTGCAGAACAACCTAATGCAATAGGGTAACAGTACCTGCTGTGTCAATTCCCAGCAAATGACCTGGGCAGGACTTCTGCCATTTGCGGAGGAAATGTATAACAACACAGTACACAGCAGCACCAGTTTCACTCCATTTAAGCTAGCCACGGGGGTAGAATTTGTGCCAATGCCAGAGTGCCCACAGGAACCTCCATCCTCAAGCACCTTAATCGAGTGAGTAGATTCGTTCCAACGCACTTGGAGCAATGCAAAGAAAGCTTTAACTAAAGCTGCTGAAAGTCAGAAGAGACAGGCAGATAAGAAGCAAGCTCCCTAGGAGACGTTCCATGTGGGAGACAAAATGTATCTATCCACTAAATACCTTAAGTTGAAAGAAACTTGAAGGTTAGGACCGAAGTGCATAGGCCCCTTTCCCATTGTAAAAATCATTAACCCGGTAACCGTAGAATAAAGCTGCCAAAGATAATGCCAAAGATACCCCCAGTATTCCATTGCAGTCTACTGAAACCTTTTTGGGGCTCCACAATAAGACCAGTGGGGAAGGCAATCCCAATCCCAATAATGGTGGTGGTGGGGAGACACACTACGAAGCCAAGCGAATCCTTGACTCTAGAGTCCACAAAGGAGGCTTGCAGTACTTAATCCAATGGAAGGGCTATCCAATGTCAAAAGCTAGATGGGTAAAAGCTCACAATATAAAAGCAGTTTGATTGATTTATCAATTCCACACTAAGTACCCTCAGAAGCCGGGGCCATCTCAAGACAAGAGTTAACAAGAAATAATGTGTATTCATTTTGTTTTTCAGGTTCCCCCAACTCTGTAGGGAGCTGGCCTGTCAAGCTACAAAGATTCTTTTCATTATAAAAATCATGCTGCTTCTAGCTTGCCAACAGTTGCAGGGGGAGAAGGGGAAGATTTGGTATCCACAGATGTGATATCAGTTTCCTATCAGTGTGAGAGCCGAGGTCACTGGAGAGATGCTTTGGCAAATAGAGACTTTCTTCTCATAACAAATGCTGGAAGATTAATTGGAAAATGTGACCCAAACTGTCAGAGAGGGGAGGGAAAGTTCACTCTTTTAAGTATATTTTTTCTGCCACATTGTCAGAACTAGCATTCCTTCAACCCTACCAGTATGCTATGCCTAATAAAGTTTACATTAGAGATCGCTATGTCTCTGGTGTGTTTACTTCGTTGGGCTTTTCAGCCGGAGCTTGACACCTACATTATCAACAGGAATAAGGTCTGAATTTCAATAAACTGCTAGTCACTGAATGAGTGATTGTGTGAGGGAAAGTTTTTTTTTTAAAAATAAATATTTTATTAAGTTTATATAGGTAAGGAAAAGGTAAGGTCACGGGTATAAGGGGAATGGGAATAGGGATTTGGAGTCGGGTAAGGGTAGGTACAATAATGGGGTATCCCCCATAGTAATCCAAAGCTTTAACAAACAAGCTACCATCTGGGTCTAAATATTAAGTAAACATAATTTGTATAGTGTTAAACAATTATAGAGATAAGGTTAACTATAATCATGTAACTAAGATTAGGTAAGTAAGTAAAAATTCCTCTAGATTCATACTTAATAACGTATAATTCATACTTAATAACGTATCAACAAATTCTAGTCATCACCATTAGTATTTAAAATCACTAATAATAGAGCTATTATTAATCTAAAATAACATTTAATTGAGAGTCTATCGTTTATTCTATTCAATTTTAAAGTTCAATTCAATTTTAGGTTCCGATCATATTCTAGCGTATTTCTAACCATCGATAAAAATTTTCCCAAGTTTTGAAATAAGTCGAATCTTCTTTCTCCTTCATCTCCAAAGTTAATCTGTCCATTTCTGCACAGTCCAAAATTTTCAAAATTTTCAAAATTATAGCCTGGTCAGATGGTAGATTTTCATTTTGGGCGAATACTATTTTTGCAGCTGTTAATACATGTAATATTAAGTAGTCATTCTCTTTACCATAGTTAGATCCTAATATTCCTAGCAAAAACAATTCCGGTTTAAATTCTATCTGTATTTTCGTCATCTTTTCAAGCCATCTATGAATCTTAAGCCAATATTTCTTTGCATTAGGGCATATCCACCAGGCATGGTAGTAAGTGCCTGGTTTTTGTTTACATTTCCAACAAGTGTTCGGTAGATTTTTAAACATTTTTGCTAATCGAACTGGTGTCATATGCCATCTATAAAACATCTTATATAAATTTTCTTTATATGTTACTGCTTTAGTAAGTTTAATGTTTTTATCCCATAGTTTTTGCCAGTCTTCTAAGTCTATAGAATGTCCAAAATTCTTTGACCATACTATCATTGTTTCTTTTACCTGTTCTTCTTCCATCTTCCAGTTTAACAAACATTTATAAAGTTTCTTAATCAAGTTCTCATCTGTTTTTAAAAGTATTTTGTCAAGTAGAGTCTGCTCTTTATAAAATCCCGTTGATTTTATATCTTTTTCATATCTTGTTTGAATTTGCAAATATGACCACCATGTTAGATCAATACCTTGTTGTTGAAGAGCTTGCCTGTCTTTAAGTTTTCCATCTTTATCCAAAACATCTTTATAGCTAACAAGTTTATCATAGTTAATCAAATTCGGATAAGCAAATGCTTCCATCGTTGAGAGCCACTCAGGTATTTTCATGTACATTTTGTGTCTAATTCTCTCCCATTCTGAGATCAATACATTTCTTAAGGCATGATTTTGAAAGTATTTATGTGCTTTAGTTTTCTCATACCATAAGAAAGCGTGCCAACCTAATTGGAGGTCATATCCCTCTAAGTAAAGAAGTCGTTTGTTTCTCAATGTAATCCATTCTTTAAGCCAAAGCAAAATAGCTGCTTGATAATAAAGTCTCCAATCCGGGAGTCCAAAGCCCCCTCTATCTTTAGAGTCTTGTAAGAGTTTACATTTGATTCTTGCTTTCTTTCTTTGCCATATAAATCTTAATATTATTGTATTTAGGTCGTCAAAGAATTTATTGCTCAGGAACAGGAACTGTTTGGAATAAAAAAATCAGCTTTGGTAAAATATTCATCTTGATAGTCGCTATTCTTCCTAGCAGTGATAGTTGAAGGTTTTCGTGTGAGGGAAAGTTTTTAAATACAGAGCAAGAGAAGGTATTTTTATTAGTGTCACTGAGATGGCGGGATTATGAATAATCCTTGGATCAGTGGTGGGATTCAAATATGTGAACAACCGATTCTCTGTAAGGATGCCACTTCTGGAAGTCCATTCTGGGCCTGGGCAACAAAAAATTAGCTACCGGTTCTGCTGAACTGGTGCGAACTGGCTGAATCCCATAGTTTATTTTTATGCCACTACAAGCTTTTTTTCCAGGGTAAGTAGCAAGCAGACCAAGTGTTTCAGCTTCCACCTTCATTTTGGGTGTGTGGGTAAGTGGTTGCCTCACTTGCTGTAGCAACAATGTTATGTCACCATAGAGCAGGGGTGTCAAACTGCCGGCCCGTGGGCCGGATGCATCACGCGGAAGCCGCGCCCTCCCCATTGCCGACAATGGCAAAACTGTCCCGATATGTTGCGTGATGTCACATGACGTCACGAGTTTGACATGTCTGCCATAGCGCAATTCTGTAATCCTCTGTAGCAGTAAAAACTGCAGTATCTCAAAGACACAAAGGCTTTTCTTTCTAGGCTGTATATTTAGGACAGTATTTTCATCCACCACTAGATGTCAGCACCAGTCCATCTTTCAATTTTCTGTATTTTTCCCCCGTAAACTTAATTCGCTGCTTTCGTTTAGAGGAGGGTGGAACAAAGACCTCCCCCCCCAGTCACTTTCAGAGGATTTTTACTTCTAGGATTTTTTCTTTTTTTTCTCAGGAAATAAGTCAGGTAGAAGAGAGAATATCAATATTCTTACCCAGTTCAGTCACACTGTTTACAATCATGCTTAGTTTACTGCTTTTTGGCTTTGGCTGCATGTACTTGGGCTAGATTCACAAATGACATTAGGTTTTCTTCTGTCAGTTTTTGGAGAGCTTTCCCCAGACGTCCGGATTGACCACCATCTCCCCGGGATTGGCGAGGGTTTCCTCTTTCCTTTCCACCTCTCCAGGGTGGCTTTGGGCCCATTTAGCGTCTCCAAACAGAGAGAAATCAGCCGTAGGGATCGGAGTGTCTCAATCCCTCGGCTGTTGCACTAGCTGTGCAGAACCGGAAGCCCGTTTCTTGTCTTGTTTTTGATGCTTTGGAAAATAAATTGACCCCCTCCTCCTTGTGGCAGCCTCTCAAATACTGGAATACTGCTATTATGTCCCCCCTAGTCCTTCTTTTCTCTAGACTGGCCATTCCCAAATCCTGCAACTGTTCTTCATAGTTTTTTAGTCTCCAGGCCTTTAATCATTTTAGTTGCTCTTCTTTGCACTTTTTCCAAAGTCTCAACATATTTTTTGTAATGTGGTGACCGAAACTGGATGCAGTATTCCAGATGTGGCCTTACAAAGGCTTTATACAAAGAAGAATTGTATTAGCTTTCTTTGCTGCTGCCTCACACTGCTAACTCATGTTTAAGTGATTGTCGACTAGGAGAGGGCTTTTCAACCAATGGTATGCATACCACTGGTGGTAGTTTGGCACCTGGCAGGTGGTATGCGTAGGACGGGTTGAAAAACACTGTTTAAAAAAAAGTGTAAAAAAAAGTATAAAAGTGGATGAGATGAAGCGGCGGCAGCACCGCACAGGCCTGTGGGAGAGTCAGCTGCAGCTTCATGAGGTATCGCCAGGACTCTGCTGAGAGCTGATTGGCACATGCAGATACAGCTGATCAGTGGTGGCCTTGGGGGTGGCAGGCAGCCCCACACAGTCTTAGGGTGGAGATTCAGCTGGAGCTGCATGAGGTTTGCCTGGGTTCTGCTGAGAGCCCAGGATCAGCGCACGCAGCTACAGCTGATCAGCAGCAGGTCTGAGATCTTTTTCCTCCTACCCTTGGCCACACCTCCTTCTCCTTGAGCCTCCCACCCACACCCATTTGCCTCCAGTGTTCCTCCTCGGAGCAGAATGCAATCGCCGATAGGCGATTGCAGGGGCTTTGGGGGGAGTGCGACTTCTGCCATTGAAGTGGGGGCATGGGGGGCATGTCGTGGTGCTAATTGTCTATCTCCCAAAGATTCCCTAACCTTAAAACAGCTCTTGGGTGGCAACAGTTAACCAGCACAAGGGACTCAGGAGAAAGAGATGCCAGCAATGCTAACTCCCAAGAATGAGGGGCTCAGAGGCAGCTACAAGCAGGGGAGGCAGGGAGGGAGGGGCAAAGAAAGGAAATCAAACCTGATTGAGAGGGAGCACAGTAACCCTGCCCCTACTCCGCAGAGGGCAGATCCCATCATCCCCAGCCCGACAGGGGTCTTCCTGCTGCACTGTTGCAGACAAAGAGGGGCTCCAGTGAGGATGAAGAGGAGGTGGAGGAAGAGGATTTAAGCAAGCTTAGCAACTGGAGTGGGGATTCCCCCAAAAAACAAATGTGCTTTGCGGATAACCTCCAAGCACGACAGAAGTGACCAAAACCTGCTGCAACCACCCAGCAGACGGGGGGGGGGGTAAAAACCAAACAGCCCCCCCCCATTGCCAATCCTCAACAGAAATGCTCACAACAACAAAAACCTCAGACGTGGGAAAAGCGCAGGCAGGCAGGCGTGTTGCTCAGCTGTGGCTTGGGGGGGGAGGGGGCAGCTTCACCCCCCCAAATGCTGCCCTCTCACAAAAGCAGGATGAAAACTCTGAAAAATGACAAGAAAGAAAGGTTAAAACAGAAGAGTGTCTTGCAATGGTTTGCTTCCCCACTTCCTTCTAGCAGTTTAAATATGTAAAGACCACAAAAGAAAAAACTTGGCTTTCTTTCATTTTAACTCAGAGGGGAGGAATGGGAGGATTGGGGGGGGGGTTGTTTGTTTGTTTCAAAGGAAGGGAAAGAGGGGCTTTGGGTCAATGGGGGGCGCAGCAGGCAAACGGTGAGGGTGTGCAGCTTCTGGCGTTGGGGGGAGCGCACTCTTTTTAAAAGAGCAAAACGAGGCAAAAAATAAAAATCCCCCACTCCACCCCTATTAGCTGGATGAGGATGTGATCTTTTTTTTTTCTTGTTCAGAAGAGACACTGTTCTGTTTTAACCTTTTTCCTTTGTCGTTTTTCGGAGTTTTCATCCTGCTTTCATGAGAGGGCAGCATTTGAGTGGGGTAAAGCTTCTCTCTTTACCCCCCCCCCAAGCCACCAGCCGAGCAAGGCGCCCACCTGCCTGCACTCTTCCCCCTATCGGAGGTTTTTGTTGTCGTGAGCATTTCTTTTTTTTTCTTTTTTTATAACACGTTTTATTGATTTTTTTTTTGTTTTACAACCAAGTGCTTGGAACTCATCGTGGAGATAGGGCACTCCATACAACAAAGTAAAAAATATAATCATACATAGACAATTTGAATTACTTCTTTAAAGTTTCCCTCTCTAAGCAAGGAAAGAAAAAACAAGTAGAAAAAAAACACACACACACAATATCAATAATATTTCCACCCGTTTTCAGGCTTAACTAACTCACAATTAACATATTCAAATTTGACCTTATATAAACATATAGTATACAATTCGGGTACCCATATAGTATAGATTATTTTTAAGATATAGATATTATTCCAGTTGTTCAATTTATACTTCTCTGTTTTAAAACCATTTTAGATTCAAGCCTGAAATGATAAAACAATAATTGTTTCTAAAATAGACTTATAATATGCCTATTATATATATTAATGTGTCTATATTCTATTTCCTGTACTCTATCAAATATTTTTATAAATCATAGTTAAATATTTCACCAATCTCTATCCAACTCCTAATTTTAGATTTTCCAATTTTCCATCTTGCCATCTGGATCAAAGTCTTGAACCTTAGGAATCTCAGGCATATTAGTTCAGTCAAAGTCTCTAAAAGCCATTTTTACCCATCCAATAAAATTTTAGCTCTAACTTTTAAACCTAATTCTAGCTTTCTTTTTGTGCCAAGCAGGTTTCCACAATAGGGCTTCTAATTCCTTCCATAGTATTTGACCATACACATTTTTCCACAATTGAATCCAGTCATAGTCTTCTTCTCTTTTCTCCACTGTTGTCTGCACTATGTAATCAGTCTTAATCAATATGGTGATTGTTCGTTGTTTATTCATGTTGTCAGCATTTTTAATGTCTCGTATCTGAAAGTCTGTTCCTGTTGCTTTTAAAATTATAGATGTTTTAGTTGAACTCTGCCTTTGGTCATCCAAAGTCTCTGTCATTTGTGTATAAGATGTAGTATCTTCCTCTTCAATAGATTGTAAATGTGTTTCCTCCATATCGTTAAGTTGTAGACCTAGTTGTGTATCATATTCCCTTTTCCAAAGCATTCTAAAATGTTTTTTTAATTCCTCCTTTGTTTCCAAGATTTTTTCTAATATAAATCCATAGTTAAGCTGTGAGTGGGATTCCATTCTTCGTTTTTTTAGTAGAATTTCAACTTAAAAGCTGAGTTGCAATTTTATAAAATATAAAATCCAAACAAAAATAGGAAAAAGCAAGTACAAAAATAAAAACAGCAAAAGTCCCAATCAATATTATGAATATCTAATTTATAATCCAAATAAATAATAGCAACTGGTGTCTCAATTATTATATTGTAATCCTAGAGCGAACAGATCCATTTTTCAGGGGAGTATACTTTGTATTATAAAATCAAAAACAGCAGGCAGAAATTCAAACAAGTTCCAAAAGAAATGCAAGCGTCTGGGCGCAATCCACATAAATTCACCCAGGAGCCGTAGCGTTTTTGTTTTTTGTTTTTAAAGTAGATAGCACTATTCAGAAGGGGGGGAAGAAGAAGAACACTCCACCCCCCTCCCTAAAGGTTTCCACTTAAGCTGAAAACAAGCAGGCAGAGAGAGAGAGTCACAGCAAGGATCCTTCTCTTCTCCTTTTTCCTCAGGGTCCTCCGAATTCCAGCCGCTCAAACAAACAATAGAAATTAGTCATTTTTTTCTTTTCCCACAGCTCTTTCCCCAAGTGTTCAAAGGCTGCTTTCTCAAGGGGGGAAAGCAATTTCTAAGAGCTTTTCACAGGGAAATGAGTAAAATATCAAGAGGGAAAGAAAGGTCTCACCCGGATCTTCCACGGTGGGTCTTTATGCTTAGATGTTGCTGTGGCTTACAGCCAGAGCAGCTGAGTGATCGGCCATGTTACTGGCCGATCTTTTCCCCGTCGGCCCAAAGGTGATTGCTCGGATCGCAGAGGGAGTTGCCGCTCCCTCTGCAATCAGCGAGTGCCCTCCTCTACGGTGGTCGCCTCTCCGGGGCGACTTTCGACCCTGTCCAGGGTCTACCGGCGGGGGGAAACCGGTCGGCAAAGAGAGCATACTCTTTGCCTGACCGCAGGCACTGCTACAGCGTCGTGAGCATTTTTGTTGAGGATTGGCAGTAGGAGGGGGCTGTTTGGTTTTTATCCCCCCCCCATTTGCTGGGTGGGTGCAGCAGGTTTTGGTCACTTCTGTCGTGCTGCACATTTGTTTTTGGGGGGAATCCCCACTCCGGTTGCTAAGCTTGCTTAAACTTTCTTCCTCCACCTCCTTCTCTTCCTCACCGGAACCCCCTTTGTCTGCAACGGTGGGGCAGGAAGACCCCTGCCAGGCCGGGGAGTATGGGGATCTGCACTCTGTGGATTGATCCCTGTCAATCAGGTTTGATCTCCTTTCTTTGCCCCTCCCTCCCTGCCTCCCCTGCTTGTAGCTGCCTCTGAGCTCTTCATTCTTGGAAGTTAGCATTGCCGGCATCTCTTTCTCCTGAGCCCCTCATGCTGGGTAACTGTTGCCACCCAAGAGCTGTTTTAAAGTTAGGGAATCTTTGGGGAATAGCCAACTAGCACCCCAACACCCCCACACACCCACTTCAATGGCAGAAGCCGCACTCCCCCCAAAGCCCCTGCAATCACCTATCGGCTTCTTTGAGTCAACCAGAAGGAGAGAAGGGGATAGAACAGTGCAAAGATTAATGTCAGAGAAACAGGCACAGGTTTCCCATTAAAAGTGTGGTAAGTGGGTGTACATATAGTCCTCAATCTACAACCACAATTGAGCCCAAAATTTATATTGCTAACTGAGAAATTTGTTAAATGAGTTTTGACCCATTTTATGACTTTTCTTGCCACATTTGTTAAGTGAATCATTGCAGTTGTTCAATTAGTAACACAGTTCTTAAGTGAATCTGGTTTCCCCATTGACTTTGCTTGTCAGAAGGTTGCAAAAGAGCATCACGTAACCCTGGGACCATCATAAATATGAATCAATTTCCAAGCATCTGAATGTAAATCACAAAACCCTGGGCATGCTGCAACGGTCATAAGTGTGAAAAATGATCATAAGTGTGAAAAATGGTCATAAGTCACTTTTTTCAGTGCCGTTGTAACTTCAAACAGTCACTAAGCAAACTGTTGTAAGTTGAGGACTACCTGTATTTTATCACTTTTTCCTTTTTTTTGGTCAAGTTTTTGTCACCTTGCTAGGCGACTGGTGGTACTCGACTATTGCCCTATCCTAAAAGTGGTACAATGGGTGAAAAGGTTGAAAGCCCTGGACTTTTCTCCATATTAAATATCATTTTGTTAGATAGGGCCCATTGTTCAAGTCTGTCAAGATCATTTTGCATTCTGAGCTTGTCTTCTGAGGTATTGGCTAGTCCTGCCAGCTTGGTGTCATCTGCAGATTTCATGAGACCCCCTTCTATTCCGTCATCTAAATCATTTAGGAAGATATTGAAGAGTGCTGGGTCTAAGACAGAACCTTGTGGTACCTCAATTTCCTGGGTCTGTTTTTTTTCTTCCTTTTTTGAAGATGGGAACCACATCAGCTCTTTTCCAATCTTCAGGTAGTTCCCAGTGCTCCAAGATTTTTTTAAAGATATGGTGTAATGGTTCTGAGATAATATCTGCCAGCTCCTTCAGAACTCTGGGATGTAATCCATCAGGTCCCTGTGATTTATATTCATCAAAGTCAGACAGGTGTTCTCTTACATGATGTCTAAGGTCAACATAGTTTAAGAGATAATTTGGTTGCATTTTCCTTTCCTTTACTTCATTCTCTTTCTCTTTTGGACAAATTTAGAAATACCCTGGCTTCTAATTTGCAAAAGGAAAGTGGTTGTAACAGCTGAAGAGAAAGAGATCTGAAAGAAACTCAGAGAGAGCTTGAGAAGGAACCCATGGATGAACATTTTAAAGGGCAAATCAACTCAAGAAGCTTGGGAAACTCTGAAAAATATGGTTATAAAAGCCCACTCCAGTTCAATACTACTAAAAAAGAAAAACAAGAAAAACAAGAAAAAAAACAGCATGGCTGCAAAAAGAACTTTCAAATCAACTGAGAGAGAAAAAAAGAACAAGTGCAAAAAATGGAAAGACAGCCACATAACTAACGCAAAATACCAACAAATAGCTCTCAACCAGCAAAGATGAAGTTCAGAAAGCTAAGGCTTTGAACAAAGTAAGACTTGCAACAAATGTCAAAAACAATTTTAAAAGTTTCTTTCAACACATAAAACACAAGAAAAAAGTCAAAGAAACCATCAATCCACTAATATGAGAAGATGGCAAAGAAGTAACAGGAAGTAGAGAGAAAGCAAAACTGCTTAATTCATAATTTGCATCTATCTTCATGCAAAAAGAAAACACTAATCAAGTTAGTTAAAGATAAGTTAGAAATGCAAATTAAAATGGACTTCCTGTTTGCATCATGGTGTTACAGCCGGAGAGAAGCAGGGCTCTGTTTCTCACGACTGATTTTGCCCTGCCAGGGGGCTTTAAATGGACCTAAAGTCACCCCGGAGAGGCGATGAAGAAGGAGGAGACCCTCGTAGATCACGGAAATATTGCAGTCAATTTGTTTGATCTGAGGAAAGCCCTCCAAACTGGGAAAGGCTAGCTGCATTTCTGTGGCTATTCTCAGCCATCGTCAACCGAACAAAGAAAGCACCAGCATTATCAGCATTCTAAACAACATATGTGGAACTAGGTGAGAATATTAATCTTTTCTTTACTATTTTAATACTTTACCTGAATAAGATCTCTCATAAAGCAAGAAATCTCCCAAGCGTAAGATGGAAGAGGGATCTTTGCCCCACCCTTCCTGAGAAATAGGAGCGGCAGCTGAATTTTGGGGGACACTAAAACAAAGAAGAATTCAGTACCAAAGTGGAAGTACTAAAAGACAGAACATTGATAAACCGTAGAATTGAGAAAACTGTTAAAGATTTTTTCTTTGGAAAGAATATTGCCGTGAAATTTAAGAAACTTTAAACAGGAAATAATTGTTGGCTTTAAATGTTGGGAAATGGACATCTGAGACATCTAGTGGTGACATAGAGGTACAGCAGCAAGATTGTGGCGGCTAAAATAGACTTGGCACAATACCCAGACACAGATAAATATCTAGCCTCTTTGATTTCCAATCAAGCTTTTAGTTACAGAGAACAGCTGGATGCAGAAAAATATTCTGGACTATTTACTGTTTTGAAAATTGCTGACTATTTTGGATTATAAATACTGATTGAACTTTAACTTTTGACTTTTGACTTCTTAGTTATTTTCTACCGGGGGGAAGACTAAGAGATTGACTGCATAGTGGTTGGGCATTGTGGATTATAAAGACTGCTTGATTGAAATTTTTGGAGTCCTGAATAGAAGAATTGGGATAAAATACCCCTTGTTGATAGTGAACCCATATGTTGGAACTTACTGGATTACAAAAGCTATACATAAAGACTACAAGATTATATGAGATGATGTTAAACTTAAATCTATATTTAAGCTGTATACCATTGTACTGATTATAAGACTGGTCCTGTTAAAAAAGATTAATACTTGGGAAATATAAATAGAGAGAAGGAACAAAAATGAGTCTTCTATACTTAGCTAAGAGTGGTAAAAAACCAACCCAAGTATCTGTTATGGAAGCCCCCAATTTGGTACACCAGAGACAAAGAACTAACAACTTTCAGAAAGAAATTTATATTGCAATCAATTCAAGAGTCAATAGAGTCACATAGAGAAGATTCAAGAAGAAACCATGAAGAGATTAAAGAGAAATTTAAAAAGATAAATGAGCAAGTTCTTAACTTGGAATTAGAACTGGGGAATCTCAGAAAATGGAGATAAGGAAGAAGATCGTTGAGAACAAGTTATAGAGCCTTCAGAAGAAGAATTAGAGACTGAGCAACAAAAAAAGAAAGGAGAAAATGAGGAAGGAGCAGAGTTGGAGCTTTTCAACGAATATGAGTGGGTTGAACTCCCCCTCAGAAATATCTTATTTAACTGGCTCCCCTCACTACAAAGAGTACCTATAAAACAGAGAAAAAACACTTTGATGACTTAAATACATGGATTTGGAAGCCTATCTGGCAAAGAAAGCTAGAGTTAGACTAAAGAAAATAGAGACCTTGATCTACTACTTGAGTAGTAGCAACAGATGTTTGAATATGGTTAGAAACAGATAACCTTTTGATTCAAAAAGATTATTATATTTAGAGTGATAGGATTTATATTTAGGATGGTATACTCTTCTATGAGATGGGAAACATGAAAATAATAGGATGGTTTGTAACAAGGGAAGCTATTACTTATCTTAATGTAATCATTGTTGAGGAAATTGTAATCTATAAAGATACTTTGAATATTGAAGGCAAAACAAAAATGAAATAAGAGTTGGGAAAACAGGGTATTGACTTAACAAGGTGAATTTCATTGCAAATAAAATTGAGATATGAACTGGATGGAAAAGATGCTGTTATTCCTTGTCTGGTCTTCAGATGCTTTGGAAAATAGGTTGATCCCCTCCTTGTCAATGCTGCTAACATTGGATGTTCTTGCTTTGACAACATATGGAAATGCAGACTTTTTCTTTCTTGTGCTTTACTCTTAGAATTAGATGATACTGGGGGAGGGGGAGGAATGTGATGGGAGTTAGTTAGACATACAATATTGTAATAAGAGATGATAAGGCATGGAGGGATAAAGAACTGGGTGGAAAGCCAGCATTTCAAACTAATTGGAGAATGTGATTTATGACTGTTAGTTGTAGGAAGGAATTGTGCTTTGATCTATGTGCTGAGGGGAGGGGAAGTCAGATTTTGGCTTCGACCATGTAAGTGCCGATGCCATGTTATTTGAATAAAGATTCTTTAAGGTAAACAATGCCTCGAAGTTCTTTGAAGAGTAACATCTGTTGGAACCATGACATCCTCTCTGTGACAGCCCCTCAACTATTGGAATACTGCTATCATGTCTCCCCTGGTCCTTCTCTTCACTAGAAGGTCCTATAACCCAGGTCCTATAACCATTCTTCATATGTTTTAGCCTCCAGTCCCCTAATGATCTTTGTTGCTCTTCTCTGTACCCTTTCTAGAGTCTCAAAATCTTTTTTATAGTGTGGAGACCAAAACTGGTTGCAGTATTCTAGGTGTGGTCTTACTAAGGCTTTATAGAGTGGTATTAGTACCTCATGTGATCTTGATGGAATCGCTCTGTTCATGCAACTTAGGATTGCATTGGCTTTTTTGGCTGCCGCCACACACTTTTGGCTCATATTTAATTGATTGTCCATTAAGACTCCATGATCCCTCTCATATTTACTGCTATTAAGCCTGGTTTCAACTAATCTATATGTGTACTTTTGGGTAAGTGTAAAACTGTCAGAATCCATATTATTAAGGGGGCTCTTTCTAATTCTATTTCCCACAATGAAAGAGATGCTTTCCCATCTATCAAAAGGGAAAATCTTCTCAAAGCTAGATTTGAGAGAAGCCTATTACTGGATCAGTATAAAAAAGGGGAACGAATGGAAGACAGCTTTCAACTGCCCCTTAGGATGTTACCAATTTCGGGTTCTACCTTTGGGGTTACAAGGAGCACCCATAGTATTTATGTAGTTGATAAATGATGTACTACGGAAGCACCCGTACAAAGGGGTGCTTGTTTACCTAAATGACATCTTGATATTCACTGAGACTATGGAAGAACATGTGAAGCTGGTCAGAGCAGTCCTAAAAAAACTCCAGGCAGCTCACCTTTATGCCAAGCTATCTAAATGTGAATTCCATAAGGAGAGAATCAATTATCTGGGATATCGCATATCACCAAATGGCATAGAGATGGACCCTGAGAAGGTCCAAACAGTATTAGAATGGGCTCCGCCCCGCACCAGAAAGCAATTGCAGAGTTTCCTTGGTTTCGTTAACTTTTACCAGCAATTCATCCCTTCCTTTGCCCAAATTGCATTACCAATTACGAACTTACTGAAAACCAAAAGGGAAGGGAGGGGAAGGCCAAGCCAACCATTAAAATGGACAGTAGAATGTCAAGCCGCATTCAAAAGGCTTAAAAGACTTTTTTCTCCAGAACTGGTTTTGAGATACCCCGACACTGACAATTTTTTTGTAATTCAGGCTGATGCCAGCAATGTAGCCGTGGGGGCTGTACTTTTGAAGGAAAATGATGAGGGGACATTACAACCCTGTGCTTACTCATCAAGAAAGCTCACAGAGATGGAACAAAGGTGGGCAGTCTGGGAGAAAGAGGCCTATGCAGTACAATGGGCTCTTCTCACTTGGTGGAACTTTCTGGAGGGGAACAAAATTCCTTTCCAAGTGTGGACTGACCACAAGAACCTGGAAACACTAAAAATGCCCAGGAAATTAACTCCTAAACAAGCAAGGTGGTCGCAACATTTCCACCAATTTAATTTCACGTTAAACCACTTGCTGGGGGGAGGGACTTTTTAGCAGACATGCTGTCCAGAATGCCATAATACAACAGCACCCAGAGTGATGTAACAAATGAATGGTTGAATGGTTCCTAAGCCATAAGAACTTATGCAACATGACTGATGATCTACCATGGGTTGGAGGAAAATTGAACATACCCAAAATCCAGAGACTAACATTCATGCAATTGTGCCATGATTCGAAGTCCGCTGGCCATTTCGGGTTTGTGAAAACATTGCATCTGGTCAAAAGGCAATTTTGGTGGCCATCGATAAAAAGGGACATTGAAAGCTACGTAGCTAGCTGCCCGATTTGTGCCTCAGCAAAGAGACTACAAGGGAAGTTACCTGGTTTACTGCAACCAGTAGCAACCCCCTCAGCACCCTGGAAGGAGATTTCCATGGATTTTATCTTGGAGTTACCAGAGAATGGGGGAAACACAGTCATCTGGGTCGTAACAGACTTATTTTCCAAACAAGTACATTTTATTCCCTTGCCCAAAGATCCCTAGTGCAAAGACACTCGCAAAACTATTGGTTCAACACATATACCAACTTCATGGAGCCCCACAGGACATCATATCCGATAGAAGAGTACAATTCACATCAGGGTTCTGGAAAGCGTTCCTAAGCCTGTTAGTCATCATCTAGTCATCATACGCAAACAAATGGTGGGACTGAATGGTCATACTCAGTACTGGAACAATACTTAAGGTGCTTTATTAATTACCAGCAGGACAACTGGACTGACCTACTCCCGTTCGCAGAACTTGCCTACAACAACGCAGTCCATTCCAGCACAGGCTACACTCCCTTTCAAGTAGCAACAGGACAGAGCTTTAACCTGATGCCTGAACTTTTGTCAGTTGACCCTGCAATCCCTTTTCTAAAGGAGTGGATCACACAACTGAAGAATACCTGGCCAGTAGTCAGAAAAGCCCTAGATGAAGCTAGGCAAGCATATAAAATGCATGCTGATAAAAAGAGAGTTGAGCCAAAACCTTTTAGTGTGGGGGAGAAGGTTTACTTGTCCACCAAATACCTAAAATCCCTACAACCCTCCAAGAAACTAGGACCCAAACATGTATGGCCATATGTATGGGTCCACAAACGCCACGTTAAAGCTCCTAAGCTCCTTAGAAAATTTCACACAGCATATCCTAACAAACTAGACTAATCCATGTCTTTTATTTGTCTCTGTTTTCCCACAGGTGGATCTCTCTTTCTTTTAAGGGGGGCAGGATGTCAGAACCCATATAATTAAGGGGGCTCTTTCTAATTCTATTTCTTCTATTACTTTGGGTTCTGTCATACTCCTGGAAGGGAGGAGGGGAATATGCTGCGGGCTATCTCTTTGTTTCTCTCTATCGCTACAATGTACCCCTTTTGCTGTCTCTGCACACTTGCTATTTGAACTGTCTCTCCCTTGATGTTTCCTTGGGGTTAGAAAAGAATGTGCCTCCAGACATCTGGCTTATCTCCCGTTTCGGAAGGGAAGGTGCGAAGCCCCAACAACATCGCTACGAGCCTGGGAAAGACCTGTGTTATCAGCTCATTCCCACAATGGTCTTAACACCTCAGGATTGGCCCATTTAAAATGACCAAATGAACTATTGGAGTGGGGTTTTCTGGGGACTCTTTTAACCTATTGATCTGAGCGGGAAACCCTCAGATCCTGTCTATTATACCTGCTGTCACTTTCTCCTAATAAAAGTTCCTTTTGGAAGAAACTGCTTCCATGAGTACTGCTTTCTTAGGATGAAGTTTTGAAGTGGGCCCTGACAAAGACTTCACTTTTCTCTACATCACAAATGTCAAACTCAATCACGTCACGTGATGTATCGTGATGTATCATGATGTTTTTTGCCTTTGCGGAGCCAAGGGGGCATAGACTGCTCATGACACATCTGGCCTGTGGGCCACCAGTTTGACACCCCTGCTCTAGATTGAATTTCATTTTATTAGATAGGGCCCAGTGTTCAAGTTTGAGCCTATCATCTAGGGTGTTGACTATTTGTGCCAGCTTAGTATCATCTGCAAATTTGATCAGTTCTATTCCCTCATCTTAGTCATTTATGAAGATATTGAAGAGTCTGGGCGTAAGACAGAAACTTGTAGTACCCCACTGCTTACTTCCCTCCATGTAGATGTACTACTATTAAGGACTACTCATTGAGTATGGTTTGTCAGCCAGTTACAAATCCATCTGATGGTGATGCTATCTATCCCACTTTTTTCTAGCTTTCCAAGAAGTAAGTTGTGGTCTACTTTGTCGAATGCCTTGCTGAAGTGTAAATATATTATGTCCACAGCATTTTTCTGGTCTACTAATTTAGTCACTTGGTCAAAGAATAAAATAAAATTGGTTTGGCATGATCTGTTTTTAACAAACCCATGCTGGCTTCTAGCTATAACTTTATTTGTTTCTAGATGTTCGCAGATCTGTTCACAGATTGTCCTAGTGGACAGTCACTTAAATATGAGCCAATACTGTGTAGCAACAGCCAAAAAAGCCAATGCAATTATAAGCTGCATCAATAAAGATATAGGATCAAGATCATGCGAAGTTCTAGAACCACTTTATTATGCCTTGGTAAGTCCACACTTGAAATACTGCATCCAAATCTGGTCACCCCATTATAAAAAATGGAAAGGATACAGAGAAGATAAAAATGATTAGAGGGCTGGAGGCTAACACATATGAAGGAAGTTACACAAATTGGGTATATCTAGTCTACTGAAAAGAAGGATTAGGGGTAACATGATAGTAATACTCCAATATTTGAGGGGCTCCTACAAAGATGAAAGGGTCAAACTATTTTCCAAAGCACCCGAATGCAAGAGAAGAAGCAATGGTTGGAAACTAATCAAGCAGAAAATCAACCTAGAAGTAAGAAGAAATTTCCTAACAATGAGAGCAATCAGTCAATGGAATAGCTTGCCTTCAGACGTTGTGGGTGTTCCATCACTAAAGGCTCTCAAAAGAGATTGGATAATCATTTGTCTGAAATGGTATAGGTTTTCTTGCCTGAGCAGGGGGTTGGACTAGAACAGGCTTTTCAATCCGTGGTACGCGTACCACCAGTGGTACGCGAGCACATGGCTGGTGGTACATGTAGGACGGGTTGAAAAAAAATGTAAAAAAAAAATGTTAAAAAAAATAAAAAATATTTTTCAAAAAAAAAATGTAAAAAAAAAAGTGTAAAAGTGGATGAGGTGAAGCGGCAGCAGCGCCGCACAGGGCTTGTGGCAAAGTCAGCTGGAACTGCAGGTTGCCTGGGTCCTACTGAGAGCCCAGGATCAAAGCGTGCAGCTCCAGTTGATTGGCGGAGGCCTTGGGGGTGGCAGGCAGCCTCACGCAGTCTTCAGGGGAGATTCCGCTGGAGCTGCGTGATGCATTGCCTGGCCCCCCGCCCCCGCCCCCGCCCAGATGCCCTCACCTCCCCCAAGCGTTTTTTTACTCACCTGCTTTCAGCTGCACTCCCTTTCTCCTGTCCTTCTCGGCCTTCTCGTGAGAAGTTGGAGAGTCTCATGGAACTTTTTTTTCTTTTTTACCCACAAGCACGTGGCAAAGACAGAGAAGCACACGAAGGCAGAGAAGCAAAAGGAGAAAGGGAGTGCACCTGAAAGCAGTTGAGTAAAAAAATGCTTGGGGGAGGCGAGGGCATCTGGGCGGGGGTGGGGGCACCAACCTTACCCTGCATGGTGGCGGGAGGGTTAACGGTGGGCGCAGGGGGGCCAGGAGGAGCTGTGCAAAGCAGGCAGAGGGGAGGCTTGGCAGATTGTGGGCGCTGGCAAGCGAGCGAGAGGGCAAGGGCGCCAATCGGCGTGTGCTTCGAAACGCCGATTCCGCGCTCCTGCCCAGCTCACTTGCTCGCGCTTTGCCAGAAAACATGCCACTTGCTAATTTAGCAGAAGCGCAAATCAGGTGTAGCCCGTGCTGATCCTGGCGCTTCTGCTAAATTAGCAAGCAGCATGTTTTCCGGCAAAGCGCGAGCAAGCCCAGGATCGGGGCGTGCAGCTACAGCTGAGTCGTGCTTCTGCAGAGCAGCCCAGATCAGCTGTAGCTGCTCTCCTGCCCAGCTCACTTGCTCGCGCTTTGCCGGAAAACATGCCGCTTGCTAATTTAGCAGAAGCGCAAATCAGGTGTAGCCCGTGCTGATCCTGGCGCTTCTGCTAAATTAGCAAGCAGCGTGTTTTCCGGCAAAGCGTGAGCAAGTGAGCTGGGCAGAGCTCTCCTCTGCCTCTGCGCATGCACAGGCAGGTTTGGCATGTCACCATGGCCACCGGCAGCACAGCCGCCAGCCGCGCTGGCAGCCTGTCCCCCTCCAGCGAAGGAGAAGCAGCGCGAGGGCAGCTGCTGCGGTTCCTGCGTGCCGCTTCTCCTTGGCTGCTTCCTCTGAAAAGGAGCAGCGGTCACGCTCGGTGCAGCCGGGAGCCCAGCACAGCCGCTGTTCTTCCACGGGGGGAGGAGAGCGCAGGCAGTGGAGGAGAATTCTGGGAGTAGAAGTTCACACATCTGGAAATTGCTGTGCTGGGCAAACTCGGCAGCCGCGGCCAAACTCCAATTGCCTCCTCCGGGCTCTTTTATGCCCTCCCCGCTCCTGTCCAGTGAAGGTCGGTCAGGACCCCTGCAAGCGAGCCAGATGGGCAGGGGCGCGAATCGGCATGTGCTCAAGAACAGCGATTCCGCACCCCTGCCCAGCTCACTTGCTTGCTTTCCGCTTGCTTTCTATCTATCTATCAACAGCTTTTGACGCCTTTCCGTGTCTTCTGAAGTTTGTTTCTCTGCTGCTTGGGACAATCTACTCCCTTGTTTGAATCTGCTAAATTGTAATTTCCTTGATTAGCTACAGTTTTCAAGCAGTTATAATCTCTCTTAACCTCGATCTATTTGATTTCTCCAGAGTTTCTTATTTCTTCCTGTCAGTTGTAATATGTTAAACATCAAGATCCTTGGCCCCCCAATTTTAATTACCTTACTTTTCATAGCAAATTTCTGCCAATTTGAATCAAAGGCACGGGTCCTTAGCACTCTCTGAGCTTTGTTGCAAAGAAACAAAAAAACCTCTAAGATCACTCCTCCCTATACTGACAGGGCAACCTTAACAGCAAACCCCATTCCCTACTAGCACTGCTGATGTTACCTAATTTGGGTAATGAAACATCTGCAAGAAAACAACCAAGCTCAGAGAGCACCAAGGATCCCTCATGTCAACCCTGAGCTATAAATACTCTCCTTTATCAGTTGAATCAAAGTGTTATTCTTTTCAATATTTCTCAACTTTACTGCACCCTTCTGAGTTGCATTGTCATTATCATCATCTTAACTTTATTGCAGTCATTAACCAGAACAAAAGAATTGGCATTCAAATACTCAGAATATCCAAAACTAAAGTGACAAATTCAGGATAGTTAAAAAAGTACTTTCAGACAAACATTTTGGCTAAAAAACAATATCAAATCAGAATATGTTAAAAGGCTTATTCATACTACAGATATACAACAAGATGAAATTTAAATATGCAATCTGGATAATATGAACTTGGAATAGCACTATAAAATATGAATATATGCACAAATACATATGCATATTCATATACATTCTCCCTTTTCCTTTCTCACAGACACACACACAGACACACACAGACACACACACACGTGTGTGTGTGTGTGTGTGTGTGTGTGTGTCTGTGAGACACACACACTGACACACTGATCCTGGGGCTTCACTTAGCAAGCAGCATATTTGCCCTTCAGAGTATAAACAGTAACATGCCTATTGAAAAGTTTGGTTTCCCTCCTGCCCACTCACAATGGTAACAGCTTTTGGGGTGTCTTTTATGGGAGGTTGTAGTTCTTACACAAAGGCTGAGATTTCTTGCACCAGAATCTTGGCATGCAGTTTTTGCAACTGTTTCTGTATCAAGAGATTTAGTCATTCCTTTATATTGGACTTAACACTGCTCACCTTAATTATTACAGTGCAAAAGGAAAGTGATTCAGCAAAGGAATCACCATCGAAGAAATTAAAACTGAGTGATGGAGGGAGGGAGGGAGGGAGGGAGGGAAGGACAATGAGAGGGAGAGAGGGACAATGGAAGGGAGGGAGGGAAGGAGGAAGGGACAAAGAGGGCGGGAAGGAAGGAAGGAAAGAAGGAAGGAAGGGACAATGGGAGAGAGGGAGGGAAGGAAGGCATCCACCCCAGTCCCACCCCCCTCCACCAGAGACCCACGGATTCCCCCCCACAGGCAGCCCGCAACCTGAGTGATGAGCTGGCCACGCCCCCCCCGGCCATTGACTTCGCTTGTCAAAAAGTTGCAAAAGGTGATCACATGATCCTGGGACACTGTGAACGTCATAAGTATGAATCAGTTGCCAAGCATCCAAATGTAAATCACATGACCCTGGGGATGCTGCAACAGTCATAAGTGTGAAAAATGGTCATAAGTCACTTTTTCCAGTGCCATTGCAACTTCGAACAGTCACTAAGCAAATTGTTGTAAGTCAAGGACTACCTGTACTTTATCATTTTTTTTCCTTTTTGGGGGGGGGTCAAGTTTTTGACACCTTGCTGGGTGACTGGTGGTACTCGGATGTTGCCTTATCCTAAAAGTGGTACAATGGGTGAAAAGGTTGAAAAGCCCTGGACTAGAAGACCTCCAAGGTCCCTTTCCACTCTATTATTCTATGGTGTATGGTCTATGAGATCAGGAGCAGGAGGAAGAAGTGAGCAGCTAACAGTTGACTAGTGGTTATCCCAGATTAGAGAGTTCCATTAGTAAAATAAAAAAAGATCTACCTTGCAATTGCTCAAGTGTTCCCTTCTGCTAAAAGAAGAGATACTTTTCTTAAGGAGTGAAATATTTTCTCTCTAAATACTCTTGTGTTGGTTTAAAATCCCCTTCTTAATGTAAATAGCAGTGGGTTAGGGTTAAGGTTAAGGTTACTGCTGGTTTTGTGGCTTTCTCTTAGTGTGAAAAAGCCCCTTAAGAGGAGGTCCCTCATTTTATCTCATTTGGGATAGGACTGAAGTGTCACCTGCCGTGGATTTTATAGAGTCAGAGAGATAATTTCAAAGTGAAACACAAGACATTGCCCCATACTCCTAGTGACCTTACAACATAATGCCTGTCTTCACCGTATTATGAGTTAGTTATACAGTAAACATCATCTTAGATGCAAACAAAATACAGCTACCCATTATTTTCCTGGAACATAATTGTGGGCTGCCACCTGGGGGAAGTATGTATTTATGTACAGTAGCAACAGGCTTAGTTCCTTGGATCATCAGGAAGAGCCAGTAGGTATAGGAATTTCTCACTCTTCCATTGGACTCTTTTATTCAGCTGAATAAGAAGGGCTAGAGAAGATAGGAGAACATTTCAGGGCTTACTAGACCCACACCTCCTTTCTTCTCCCTGCCAGTGATAGAATTGGAGTTAGAAAAGGCTCTTTCATTTCTGTGGATTCTCCCCTGCCAACCTTGCCGTCACATACAGTGAATATTAGTGGGTCAGTGAGATTACAAATGGCAAAACTAGCCACTCTGAAAAGAAAGTCAATTATTAGTAATGTAGTTCTTTGCTCAAGAACCACAAGAAGCAGTTAGAGGCCAGCTGTATTTCTAAAAGTGCATTGAAGTCTAGAAATAATGTTGAGCTCCTGGTATTACCCCAGAAATGGTCAATTATCTTGTGTAATGAGTACTGTATGTGAAGAGAGGGAAATGAGGACATCTCGGGGACAAACTGACATGTTGTTTAACAATAAAATGTCAAGCTCTGAAGATCCCTTGCTTCAGAACTGCCATGATGCTTCTAGCTTGCCTACAGTCTGGGGGGAGGGGGAGAAGGTTTAGTATGCACAGGTGGTTGCTATCAGTGTGAGAGCCAAGGTCATTGAAGAGATGTTTTGGCAAATTGACGTTTTCTTCTCAAACAATGTGATCTGAACTGTCAGAAAGGGGAGGGAAGGTTTTACCCTTTTATTTATCTTTTCCCTGCCATATTATCAGAGCTGGTATTCTTTCTACTGTGCTGGTATGCTATGCCTACTAAAGCTTTACATTAGAGATCGCAATGTGTCTGCTGGATTTAATTTGTTGGGCTTTTTAATGGGAACCTTGACATAAAATGAAATAAGGTAAAGAATACAATAATATTCATCATATTATGACCATATTATGATGCCATTATGCACCTAGTGTTAGATCCATATTAAATATTTCAACATTTACTTGAAACATACTTGTGGGCTTCCAGCTGAGGGAAGTATGTATTTACCTGTTATAGCAACAGACTTGGTTACCTGAATCATCAGAAATATTGAGTAGTTACAGGAATTCCACACTGACTCTTTTATCCAAATGAATGAAAACCACTAAAGGAGATGGAAAAAACATGTTGAGGTGTATTAGGTTATCCCACCTCCTTTCAACTCCATGCTGTGATAGAATTGATTTGAGAAAGAACCCTAAACATGAGGGATGAGGATAAAAGTGGAAAAGGGAAATCTAGCTGATTTCTGTGTTACATGTACCCTGCCTATGTTGTAAAAAATGCTGCATTAAAAGGCTAATAAAGAATGGATATATGTAAACTATTGGTCCTAGACTTACTCTGGAAATTACTATTTGTATTTTAATAATTCTTTTCATTGAAGTCTGATTTATAGATGAGATTTTAACATTTTATAGGATGATTTATGCCACTAGTTAAATATTTAAATCCCCTTATAAATTTAGACATTGTAATAAAAGAGAAATAGAAAGTGTGTGAATGAAAGTTGAGGGGGGGAATTAAATGGGTTCAGGCTTGTATGGATACTGGATGTGCAAATTATGTTTTCACCTCTGTACATTGTTAGATCACACCCCTTTATTAGCATAGGTATAATCGTGTCCACAATAGTATCCCTCACATGTTGGCTGTGTATGTTTGTCTGCATCAGGTCCTATGTGACTCACCCTCTGATAATGCGGTTTTATTGTGTAGTCTATCTATTCGTTTAGATGGTATCTAAAATCAATTTCATAACATCTGTTGGTCTGTCTATTTAACAAAAAGAATGGGCCAGAAAGGATCCTCTCTCTCTTGCGGATTTCCTATTGCTACATCTTCATTTCCTTTATCAAGATCCAGGCTGTGCTGATATTAAGTCATCAGACAAAGTCATTCTTATTCTAAGTTGTATCCAATGGTATTTAACTTGAGAAAAAATAATCTTAAGAATTTTTTTTCTGCTCCTTTCCAAGATCTTAGTGAAAAGCTTAAATTTGATTTTATACTATTTCTGCCCAAGCAACTACATTAGCTGGAAGACATCAGTGGCAAATAATTGCTACAATAAATAAATAAACTGAAAGGGAGGAATGAGACTGTGAAATTATAGCATAATATGTGGTTGAAGAGCAGGCAACACCTCTCTCTCTCTCTCTCTCTCTCTCTCTCTCTCTCTCTCTCTCTCTCTCTCTCTCTCTCTCTCTCTCTCTCTCTCTCTCTCTCTCTCTCTCTCATACCAGTAGTCACAGGAATATACTGCTGCCAGATACTTTTTAAAGAAGTTGCACAATGTCTGCAATGCTCATTTAGCTTTATTTCAAGAAATATTTGCCAAATTTTACTTCAATGCACAAATGTCTTAGAGTTTGATGGGTAGCAATTTGATTTATATAAAGAAAGATAAAGCGATAGCAGGCGGTAATCTCAGGTCATTGGCCATATCTTGAAGATATCCATGGTCGTAGATGGAGATGGCATTATTTTCCAGGTCTTCTATACAAATGAGAAAAAATAATAAGTTGATCAAAGTGAGTTTAAAGAAAATTCTTTGCTTTGCAAAGCTTTGTGAATGCAAACTATATCAGGCAGAGAATCTCATTATGTACTGTATCTGTAGTATCTCTATTAGAGGAGAGTTTTCTTACCATTTACAGCACAACTGGCCCTGCTGACAGTCCTTCCACCCAATGTTCCTCTCTCTACCATGACATCGACTGCGACGGCAGCGTCCTCCTGCACCCCGACATACGGGTTGGGCATTCCCTATGAAAAGAAAAAGGGGAGACAGGTAAACGATGAGTAAAGATTCCTTAATATTTAAATACATTTTTCCTTCCAAGACACTACCTTCTTCTACAGAATTGCAGGATCAATTTATAATTTTATTCATTTATAACATAAAAATATGAAAATAAAAAGCAAATAGTAAGGAACAACAATAGGGAAAGAGGAAAAAGGGAAATGTGGAAAGGGGGGGGGAGAAACAAAAGGCGTTGACTTCTGATTTCTCTGTTGCAGTAAAATAAGGCATTAAAATCGAATCTCAACTTTTTACATTTCTGTAGTAGTGTGAACTAGCCATTTCTCTATCAACAAGTCAGTCAAATCAGTAAACCCCAGAATCATAGTATCATTTTTTCCACCTCAAGCACAAAGTCCAGAAGGAGTTTCCAAGTAGAAACAAAAGTGCTTATATTCTTTTCTTTTATCAAAACTGTCAGTTTAGCCATCTCTGCTAACTCCCTCAGCTTTTGTAACCATTCATCCAAGGTGGGAATGGAAACATCCTTCCAAGAATTGCAGGATTCCTAGGACTACAGCAAGTTTTCTCTGACCACAGAGATCCATTTCTGCTGATCTCCTGCAGCAGCTCAAATAAATCAGCTATTAACCCAGGTTTGAAGTCTGACTCAGAGATGAATTAGCTGGTAAGCCTACATCTATTAATGTAGGAGGGAAGAAATAATCTGGTTCAAATGAAGGGTAGACCTTGCTGTGATATATTTCTCTCCAGTATTGCCATGGATCCTTGCTGAGTTACAGTGGCCAGTTGCGTTGTGTGTTTTGGATGAAGACCTTGAGTGAGAAGGTTTAACTTCCTTTACACTTTAGGACCTGGTTTTCCTTTGGCTTTCTCCCTCTTCTCTTAATGTTTCTATCACTGCTCTTTTCTGCTCTTCAAATGCTGTGCACTTATGATATTTTGCTGCAATTTCTTCTCTTTTCCCCACATTAAGTACAAATATATTCACTAGATCATTAATATGTTTTATTTTTTCCATTTTTATTTTTTAAAAATAACTCAAGGTGGTAAATATATCAAATAACCCTTCCTCCTCCGTTTCTCTCCCTAACAGCAACACCATCAAGAGGTTCAGAGAGAGAGAGAGAGACAGAGACAGAGACAGAGACAGAGACAGAGACAGAGACAGAGACAGAGAGACAGAGAGACAGAGAGAGACAGAGAGAGAGAGAGAGAGAAAGAGAGAGAGAGAGAGAGAGACCGAGACAGAGACAGAGAGAGAGACAGAGAGACGGAGAGAGAGAGAGACAGAGAGAGAGAGAGAGAGAAGAGAGAGACAGAGAGAGAGAGAGAAGAGACAGAGACACAGAGAGAGACAGAGAGACAGAGAGAAGAGAGACAGAGAGAGAGAGAGAGAGAAGAGAGAGAGAGAGACAGAGACAGAGAGAAGAGAGAGAGAGACACACATAGAGAGAGACAAAGAGAGAGAGACACACAGAGAGAGAAATAGAGAGAGAGAAGAGAGAGAGAGACAGAGAGACAAAGAAAGAAAGAGAGAGAGAGAGAAGAGAGAGAAACAGAGACAGAGAGACAGAGACAGAGAGAGAGAAGAGAGAGAGACAGACAGACAGAGAGAGAAGAGAGACAGAGAGAGAGAGACAGAGAGACAGAGAGAAGACAGAAAGAGACAGAGAGAGAGACAGAGAGAGAAGAGAGAGAGAGACAGAGAGACAGAGAGAAGACAGAGAGCGACAGAGACAGACACACACACAGAGAGAGAGAGAGAGAGAGAGAAGACAGAGACAGACACAGAGAGACAGACACAGAGAGAGACAGAGACAGACACAGAGAGAGAGACAGAGAGACAGAGAGAGAAGAGACAGAGACAGAGACACAGAGAGAGAGACTGGTCCAAATTCACTCAGGCCTAAGGTGGGACTAGAACTCAGTATCCAGAATTGTAGTGTTTTGCTCTAATCACTAGACCAAACTGTTTCCTCATTGTGCCTCCTTATTCAAATAGAACATATTTGGCTGAGAATTTGGTAAACCAATACTAAAGTGAAGCAAATCAACAAAAATAAGCTACAATAACAAAACCCCAATAAAGTTCTTTCAAGAATTGTGAATCAAAAGAAAAATCAATGGCATATTTTTCAAATGTTTGGAGGCTCATGTTGTCAATAGTCTATACTGTTCAAAGCTATTTCTGTAAAGTAAAACAAAAAGATGTTGAAGATTATCCTGCTTTCAGTGATGATCATATTTGTTTAAAAAGGAGTCAGTTACCAATCCTTTGTAAATTATCAGTAATTTTGTTTCTTACCTGGTTCAGACAGGAATGCAAGGAAAAGAAATGCGAACAGCAGGTAAAGGATCTTCATGCTGAGACTGGTTCTGGACCAAATCTTACTCCTGGGACAGACATGGTTCTCTATTTATGGAGTTGTAATGATTGCATCATATCATCTCAGTGAATTATTGCAAAATAATTCTTACATAAGGCAATGGTGCATCTTCCTTGCATTGAAACACTCCTGTTTGTTAGCTGTTACAAAAGCCCTTAGAAGAGCAGCAGACTTAGTTGAACATCTAACCTGCTATGGTTATAAAAGATTGGAGGCTCAGGACTTGCAATGTCCTAATGGGGCAAAGAAAATCCCTTACTGAATTGCTGCCCAAACTCTACAGTCCACGATGATAATGCTCGGCCATGTTCATTAATGGCTGGAGTTTGGGAAGAGCCCTTAGAACCAAGTGGTAGAAATCTGGGGTTGGCACTGCTATCATGGGTGACACATTTTTATGGGTGGGTTTTGGGAAAACAGCTGCTCTGCTTCTTGGTGGGTCTTTGTGGCACTCAGATTAAGCACAGTCTGATTGGGCTTTCATTGAAGTATTCCTCCCTCCTCCAGATGATTTCTATTTCCCTGAAGACAGAGAATATATGCAGAGTTGGAAATATTCCTACAGCCCTAATCGAGGGTTATTAGGAGTCCTGTGGGACACAGAAGATTAACTGAAATTGAGAAGGAGAGCTGAGTTCCAAAAGCTGTGAGTGTTGGTTACGTTGAATGTTTCCTGCTGCTTCAGCTACAAAGGATCTCATGGGGACCATATTTTTTATTACTTATCTCTAAATTTCAGTGGTGAGAACAATATGGCTTTACACTTAGGCAAGAAAAAATGAATGCACAGGTATAGAATAGGTAAAACGTGGCTCAATAGCAGTAACGGTGAGAGTTTGGCTCCAGATGTTTTGGGTGCTCCATCACTGGAGGTTTTAAAGAATAATTTGGAAAGCCATTTGTCTGGAATGGTATAGGGTTTCCTGCTTGAGCATGAGATTGGACTAGACGGTCCCTTCCAACTCGGTTAGTCTGTAAGTTCTGTTGGTTCTGAGGTGTCGCATCCAGTTGCCATGGATGCTGTAGAGATTTTGAGATGATTTCAAACCGAAGCACAGGCATTTTCCCATACCCTAAATAACACAGTAACTTAAAACCTGTTTTCATAAAACAAAATACTCAAAATACTTAGTTATATATAAAATCATCCTAGTTTCACAAACTAAATATGACTTTTCAACATTTGTCTATTTTTCAACATCTTTTTCTCTTCTATCTTTTTTTCTTCTTCCAATCTATGATACAATTGCTCTGAGAAAGGATCCTAAGAGTGAAGGATGAGAAGAAGAATAGGAAAAAAAAGATTTAACAATTTCTGTATTAGATGCAGAAATATAATACAGAAAATGTTAAGTAATCAAGATGCAAAGAATTGCTGCAGTGAAAAAGCATACTTGGAGGGTCCCTCAGGGAGTCAAGTATTGAGCCTGGTTGTTGGTGAGCAATGGATGGAAAGTTCCCGGCAATGAGTGGAAAAGGTGGCTATTGAGCCACATCTCCTAAGCTTTGCCTTGAGGGTTGTGGGCAATTTCTGCGGACTCCCATCAAATAGCCTTGATACAGGACCTCATAGAAGATGAACATGCAAAATTAGAAATCAATTAACCACAGGTACACTAAATAGTAGGAGACCAGTGAGACTGAAAATGGTAAAATGGCAGCCCTAAAAAGAAAGGAAATTAATATTTAATAATGTGGTTCTTTGCCCAAGAACCACAGAAAGCAGTTAATGAGGAAATTGTGGAAGTCAGTTGCATCAATAAAAGTGCCTTGAAACCTTGAAATAATGTCAAACTCCTGCTATTCCCCAAGAAACGGACAATTACTTTGTGTAATGAGTGGGTGCAGCAACGGTAATGAGGAAACCACAGATGCAAACTGACTTGGTGTTTAGTAATCAAGTTAAGTAAGGTAAAGAATAATAAAATAAGTGGAGACTATTACTTACATTAAGGTTTAAAAATAATTGAGGAACACTGTTTGAAAAGAAGCTGCCTAAATTTCTGTGTGAAGAAGTTGATACTGTTCAGCAGTTGTTAGAAAGACATTTGAATTGACCAGGGCATTTATTTATTCATATTTATGGCATTTTGTTGTCTGGGACGAATAGTTATGCTTGAGAGAAGGAACATTTTAGTTTCAGTTATCTCAGGGAACTTGCCACATGGAAAGTGAAGCAAAGCTTCATGAGGACATTTCACATATCCTGCTTCCACCCCGTAATCCCTCAAAGGTATTTTTAAATCAACCAAGTTAACCTCCTCTGAAATACTGAAAGGAATTTGTGGTGCTTCTCTCTTAGAAGAAGTCAGTTTGATAAGTCTCATGCTTCTCCTCCAAAGCTCTCACAAAGCTGTTTGAATTTGATCCCTGATTATTCACACTGTAGTGCAGAGAATGTGAGGAGAACACCATAAACTTGGCCAATAGGAAACTGCATTTGTTTGGTTTTTTAAGTGGGTTTTATGAAAAACTATGTGACAGCAAGTTGATTACCCAAAATATCAAACAAAAAAGTTAATAGAATGAAATCCAATCCCAGCCCAGCCCACAAGCCTTAGCATTCTTTCAGATTAAAAATCCTGTGTCTTCTGAAAGTGAAATGATGGCATGTCAACTTCTTTAGCTTTAATCCTGGCTGCCTAATCCTGACTGACTAGAGATGCTAAGTAGAGTTGACTTTGATTAGTACTTGGATGGTGGACTGGACCTTGAGGTATATATGATGAAAAACTGTTTGGATGTGCTCTTCTAGAAAAAGCTTTGGGGGATAATACCCATATAACAATTTTGGGAGTCAATCTTGTTTTATACCTATTCCATACCCTCAACAAGCATGGCTATTGAAATGATTATTGAAATCTACATTAACTTTAGCATAAACATAAAGAATCATGTCACCCAAACATCAAATTAACTTCTTCCAACTCCAACAACCTCGGAAAACAGAATAACCGAATTGGAAGGGACCATGGAGGTCATCTATTCCAACCCCCCAGTTTAAGCTGGAAACCCTATACCATTTCAGACAAATGGTTGTCCATTTGTTTCTCAGCGTCACTCAATCTTTCATCCATGCTAAACAGCAAGTGTAATTCTAACGTATCTTTTTTAGCATCTTGCAATAATTTATATTTAATTTTGGGCTTTTGGTATGGTTTTTTGCCATATAAAATTGTAAAAATCTTTTGCCATTGTTTAAATGGTACATCTATTGTCAATATCAGTATTGTCCGAAATTAAATAATAACAATCCATGCAAAACATTGTTCTTAAATACCAAAATTCTGCACAGCAGTCACAGTTGTAATTTATCTCATCTCAATACATCTTCTTAACATTAATCCATTACCTTAGCATAATTATTCAGAAATAATATTATACTAATATTAAAAATAATATACTTAAAAACCTCCACCACTTCAGGTTTTTAAGAAATGATTGGATGCCCAGTTGTCTGGAATAACATAGGTTCTCCTGCTTGAGCAGCGGGTTGGACTAGAAGACCTCCAAGGTCCCTTCCAACTCTGTTAAGCCTCCTCTTTATTCTGCTAAAAGCAGGTGACCCACAGACATGATGAGAACATGTCTTGTAGAGTCTGGAGAAAGGGGGATTTTAGCCAGGGTGCAGTTAAGGCAAATAGAGAAACACACACACTAGCTCCAGACATTTTTGAATGACATTTATAAACTGTTTGCTAATTTTTAACCCTTTGCCAGAACAAACTACTATGTTTCAATATGTGGATGATGTGATTACTCTGAGAAAGAAGATGTTTATAAAGGAGTCAGTGTAGCCTTGAGAAAGACTGCAGACTGAATCAGAACACTATGCCGTTTTCTGAAACTGTTACATTTATATATTTAAATTGTTACATTTGCATGGCCATAAAGCTATTTCTCCCTACAGCTGAGGTCTTTATTTTAAAAATGGTCTATTGCAGACAATACAAAACTCAAGATTTCAATGCCTTAGAGCTCTGGATTATATAAAGATTTTTGTTTCTGTGAAATGTGGACAAGTGGATATAAAGTCTGTACTTTGATGGCAGAAAAGAAAATCAACAGACTATTTTAAAAAATGGTGAACAAATCTTCTACATATGGTTTCTTCATTGTAAGGGGACACATTTAGCCGAGTCTTCCATGAATATTTTGCATAGTTAACCAATAGGTGCTGAGCATACAAGGAGTTTTACATTATGCGCTATTTGTGTAAAGCCTGACCAGGAGGAACAAAGTGAGTGCAGTTCTTTCCTCATGCCTGAAAATCTACGGAAGATGAAAAATACATAGAAGGCACACAGCCTTTCTGGCAACACTCTTCAAATGACAATTGACTTCTGCAGTCTGTATTTCTTTATGAGGATGCTTTAGGTTAAATTCTCTGGGAGTGGAACACAGTACTTTGTAGAAATTTGAAAAATGGCTTTGTGTTTTTCTAAGTTGCATGGTGCTTTCTGCTGCAAGGTGGCTTGTGTTGTATCTGCTTAATGCAGTAAAGAAGCACTACTGCTTTAATGAGCCACTGGGAGGTGCTGGACTCACCCTTCTATACCCCATATTTTGGAATCCAATTTGGGAACATTGCACAGCCCTTCTAACTGACTCCTGATGTAGCCACTGTGATAATCTCATTGTTGAATCATATTTTTATTCTTTCTAATCATTGACTTTATGGTACTGCCTCTGCTCCTTCCAAATTTGTTTTCTGCTTTTAAAAAGAGAAAGTCCAAGCAGAAGATCCTTTTCACAGATTTCCTTACTAAAGCCCATTAACCAGCCTTCAAACCAGCCTTTCAGTGGCTACCCAGGATACCCAGTTTAGTGAGTTTATTAATGTTCTCAACAATTCTCTTCACCAAAACTCAATCCCACTTATGTCCAGCCATGAGCAAGCCAAGACTAGTCCACAAAGCAATGGCCCAATAGTCATTAAAGTAATTGAAAGTTGCTCAAACAAATAATTCTGTCAAATAAACTTAAATCTACCAGGCAAAACCTAAATATATACACAAGCCAACAAGGAAAGTTCAGAGTCTTCAAGGCACAATTCCAAACATGGTGAAGCAGGAAGAATGATGATCAAACAAACAGCTAGACAACCAACACATTTTTCCCAGCAAGGCCTCCCTCTGTCTGCTGTGATAAATATCCAGCTTTCCTGTGCAGCCCAGCAGGACAGGCTGGGCCTTCTCCTCCTGGATAGCCTGGCTGACCTCTGTTGCCCTTGCTTTTTCTCTGCCCTGTGTGTTTTCAGTTCGGGTGCAGGTGGCAGTTCCTCCTCCTCTTCAATGGCCATCTGCCACTGGAAGCTTTCTCAAGCTGAAGGCTCCTCCAATGCTCTTTTGGCTGGTTGTTCGGAGCCATTAATCAACTCAGTTCCTGGCATGCCAGGAATGACCTCATCCTCCTTCTGAAGGTGAAATGATGGCATGTCAACTTCTTTAGCTTTAATCCTGGCTGCATAATCTTGAATGACTAGAGATACTAAATAGAGTTGACTTTGATTAGTACTTGGATGGTGGACTGGACCTTGAGGTACACACAGGTACACTTGGCCCCTGCAAAGTATTGCTGTATATATGATGAAAAACTGTTTGAATGTGTCCTTCTATAAAAAAAACTTTTTTGCCATTGTTTAAATGGTACATCTATTGTTAATGTCAGTATTGTCTGAAATAAAATAATAACAATCCATGCAAAACCAATCTAGCCGACAACTTTGTCATCCAAAAGGTGACGTAAAGCTTTACTGGACTTAATTCTTACCAATAGAGAAGAAGTGATAGAGGGAGTTGAAGTTGCCAAAAACTTGGGAAAAAGTGACCACGTCATACTGGAACACTAGGAATAGAAAACAATCCAACCAGTGTTTTAAACTTCAAAAGAGCTGATTTCAACAAACTCAGAGGGAACCTAGGAAAGATTCCATGGATGAAAATCCTAAAGGGGAAAACAACCCAAGAAGCATGGGAAACTCTGAAAAATGTGATCATAAATGCCCATACCAGCACAATACCACTGAAAAAGAAAAACAAGAAATCCAAGAAGAAACCAGCATGGCTGCACAAAGATCTCTCTGACAAACTGAAAGACAAAAAGGACAAATACAAAAAATGAAAAGAGGGGTACATAACTAAGTCTGATTATCAGCAGACAACCAACACATGCAAAGACAAAGTCAGGAAAGGCCCAGAATAAACAAAGACTTGCAACAGAAATCAAGGATAATTAAAAAAGCTTCTTCCAACATATTAACAACAAGAAAAAAGTCAAGGAAACTGTAGGTCCACTAAAGAGAGAAGATGGCGAGAAAATAACATGCAACAGGGAGAAAGCAGAGCTGCTTAACTCATTCTTTGCATCAGTCTTCACCCAAAAAGAAACTATAGCCCGGCATACCAAAAAAACCACTGCAAAAGACAAACTAGAAACGAAAATTAAAATAAGCAGGAAAATGGTAAGAGACCACCTATCCAACCGGGACCCAACAGATTACATCCCAGAGTTCTGAAGGAGCTGGCAGATGTTATCTCAGAACTATTGCACCATATATTTCAAAAATCCTGGAGTACCAGGGAAGTATCTGAGGATTGGAAAAGGGCTGATGTGGTTCCCATCTTCAAGAAAGGATAGAAAATGAACCGAGGAAACTATAGACCAATCAGTTTAATATCAATACCTGGGAAGATCCTAGAAAAGATAATCAAAAAACAGATCTGTGAACTACTAGAAGCAAACAAAGTTATAACAACAGCCAACACAGGTTTGTTAAAAACAGATCATGCCAAACCAATCTTATTTCATTCTTTGATAAAGTGACTAAACTAGTAGACCAGCAAAATGTTGTGGACGTAGTATACTTAGATTTCACTAAGGCATTCAACTAAAAAGACCACAACCTACTCATTAAGTTTGACCCTCTCCCATGAGTTTAGTCCCCATAAAATGGATCTTTTTCTTCTCATATTTTCAAATCCAGTCAATAGTATTTTACAAACTTTGGAAATTATTCAACATTATTTTAAAAACCGAAAAGATGCATTTACATACATATTCATGTTATACATACAAAACTAACTTAAAACTTTATTCAGTACATAAATAAAACTTTTTGAAAATTGCGTCCTAATTAATTAAGATGTTAATTTTAGGTCACTCGCTCCAGCTTATCTTCACAGACTAGAGCAGATATGTCAAACTCGCGACATCACGTGACATCGCGCAACGTATCAGGACGGTTTTGCCATTGCCGGCAATGAAGTGGGTGCAGCTTCCAGATGATGCGTCCGGCCCGCAGGCCGACAGTTTGACACCCCTGGAGTACAGTCTTTTTCTTGTTCTCAAGAGATTCTGTCAGATCTTTCATTCTTGAAAAAATTCTCAGCCTTATTTATATCCATATAAAGAAAGTCCCAAAGATGTTCTATTTGACACTGTACATTAGTCTGAGGCAAATCTTCCCAGAATAAGGTTTCCTTCACTAAGATGGCTATCACATCTTTTTTTCTCAAATCATTCTCAACCTTGTTAGTATCCATAAAGCAAAAGTCCCAAACTTGACCTCTTCAGAATTGTGAATTTACTTGATTCTCTTCTTTCAGTTCCACTGGGAGGGTTATACTCACACCATCGTCTAGGGAAAAACAGAGGTCAGATTTGTATTCTGAAGTTAAGTTAGGTTATTTGCATTGTCTAATATTTATAAGGTTGACACAGCAGGTTGATAATTTTCAATATCCTCTGTATAATTAATATATTTTGCTTGATTTATGAAATTAAAGATCTTTTGTAATGACTGGTCAAGGGTCTCTTTGGTAATAACAAGCAGCTCAGGATTAATCATCCTCATAGCTCCCTCTAGTGGTCAAAGACTATTGTTTATTTATTTGTTTTCCTTTCCTGGCCAATCAGAATCCATAAAAAACAGCAAATTTCAAACACCCACATCAAAACAATACAGAGCAACTAATTGTTTAAAAGATAGTAAATTAAAAGCACAGCTTTTACCCTCATATTTCAAGAGAAAAAAATACTCCACGCCTCCTTCTTTTTGCTGCCTTCAGCAATCCTCTTCCTTGTCATTTAAAAACAAAGGAGTCTCAAAAATGGCGTATAGCTTCAAAAAGGAGTATTAAACTGTAGTTAAAGAGAGCCTCTTTTAGCTCATAAAGATAATAGTCTCATAAATGGATTAAGAAATGAAGGGCATAGATTATTGTCCATTTATTTGAACAATAAATTCAAAAATGGCTGTTTTATCAAAAACAAACAAACAAGAGGAAGCCTGTTGTCTCTGTTGTTGAGTTGAAAAAAATACAGTCCAGAGAGAGGAGCTTCTCTGGGCATGTCAACTGCCGGCCATGTCTTCACAAGAAGTCCCCCCAGACAATACATTTCCTAACTCTTGAGAGTGATTGACAACCAAGTCTGTGAAGGGGCAGAAACACTAGCTCAGAGGCTCAAGTAATACATGTCTAGATTGACTATCTGGTCTGCAGGCTATAATTTTTGTTTCCCTAAGAATTGAATCTCCCATCACCAAAACTCATCTTTTTTCCCTAGGGAAATCTGGGATACTTTTCTTCCTGTCAAAGGAAAGCCGGCTAAATAGTTTTTAGAAACTACTGATGATGGCTCTTTTATAGGTGTCTGCAAATTTTCTTCCAGAGGGAGGCTATGAAAATAATTGTTCATTTCCAGAGGGGCTTCTTTGGAGTGGGCTAGGGTAGATAGCAGGGGTTTTCCTCTTGGTGGTTGTTTTCTTCTAAAAGTGACACGTTTCTATCGGTCTTCCTCTTTAGGTTCATTTATGGGGTCATTTTTACAGAAGCTGTTCAGTTTGGGTCTATCAGTTTTGTTCTTTAGCTTCGTATATAGCGTCATTTTTTTTAGAACCTGTTTGTTCCTTATTGTGTCTAATTATGGTGTGGTTTTCTTGTTTAGGTTGGGATTTCTCACTTTGTTCACTGAGTTTCAGAGTGGCTAGAGTTGCCTCTAGAGTAGACCTTTTATTTTTCTTCTAGTAATTCATGTAATTTACATTTGAGATATTCATAGTTTGGGTCTTCTGTGGGCATAAGCTCAAACGTATGACATATATTGCATGTCACCCTACTGTCAGTTTCTTTTCCATTAATTTCTAACAATTAATATGTTTCCTGGTGTTAAGTGTCAGTTTACAATATTTACAAAAGTTCTTGGCCCTTTATTCTCTGCCTTGATATTGCATCTCTATCTTCCCTGTTTTGAAGTATCAGTCTTTTTTTCTGTGACTTTTTTTTATTTTATTTTTCTCTTACATGGTTAAGAACTTAAAAATTTCTAAAGAATTAAAATAAACTTTTTTAAAAAAAATGTAATTGAAAAAAGAAATTAAAAAAGATTAAAACATTGAAAAAAGATTTTTAAATTAAAAAAGAAATTGAAAATTTGAAGAAACAACTTGAAAAAAGAAACTTGAAAATTTGAAAAAAGATTTAAAAAAAAACAGATGTAATTTTTTTTTTAAAAAAATATGAAACTTTTTGGTCCTGTATGAAGTGATATGCATTTTTTTGTTGGAAATCTCTGGCTGTTTTCTGGGAGATGCTTTGTTCTTAACTCTGTACTCCCTGCCTTGAAAGTTTAACCCTTTTTACTATTTACAATATTAAAACAACTTAGCTTTCGCTGGTCCCCTGCCAGCGTCCTCAGAGTAAAGTTTTGGGGTGGAAATTACTTTTATAAACCTTGCTAGCCTAACTGCTTACTCATTGACCGTGTGCAGGGGAGCAGCTGGAGGGCAGGCTAACGGCGGCAGCGCCAGGAAGGAGGGGATTGACAAGGATGGGAGGGAGGAAGGTTGGAGAACTGGAGTGCAAAAAAGAGGAGGCGGGACAATTAAGGCAATTACGGTCAGCCAGGACGGATGGCCCTATCACACGGTCAATGAGTAAGCAGTTAGGCTAGCAAGGTTTATAAAAGTAATTTCCACCCCAAAACTTTACTCTGAGGACGCTGGCAGGGGACCAGCGAAAGCTAAGTTGTTTTAATATTGTAAATAGTTGTTTTTATTGTTTTAAACTTTATAACAATAAACAGCTGGTTCATATTTCTCCCGGAGATCGAGGACTGTGTTATTGAATATATATATATATGTGTGTGTGTGTGTGTGTGTGTGTGTGTGTTAAAAGCGCAAAAATACTTGTTGAATTACCTACAATATATGACATCAGTATAATTACAAAGCCACATTCTCAAGAAACAATTCACAACACTAAAAAATCTGTGTCAGCAGTAAAATGTGTGGAATCATGAGGCTCAAGACAGAAGAAAACTATTCAAACATTGTGGCAAATGAAGGTAGCTTCACTTTCCATTTGGCAAGTGAGAGAACTAAGCTTAAAGGATTCCTTCTCCCAAGCGTAGCCATTAGTCCCAAATATAAAAATGTCATAACCATTTTCAAATGCCTTTGTAACAAATGCTAAATAATATCAGCTTCTCCACAGAGAAATTGAGGCAGCTTCTGTTCAAACAGTGCTCCTCAATTATTTTAAAACACAATTAAACTCAATTATGTCAGCACTAGTCTCCACATTATATTTTATTATTATTTATTTTATTTTATTTTATTTTTTTATTTTTATTATTATTCTTTACCTTACTTCACTTGATTACTAAACACCAAGTCAGTTTGTACCTGAGGTTCCCTCATTACGCTTGCACACATAGCAAAAGGTAGTTGACTATTTCTTGAGTAATAGCAGGAGTTCAACATTATTTTATGCCTCAAGGCACTTTTAGAGATGCAGTTGCTTCAAGAGTTTCCTCATTAATTGCTTCCTGTTGTTCTTGAGCAAAGAACCACAATATTAAATATTAACTTCCTTCTTTCCAGAGCTGCCAATTTTACCATTTTCAGTCTCACTGGTCTGCTACTATTTTGTGTATCTAAGCAGGGTGCATTTCTAAGCAGGGTGCTTTTCTAAGCAGGGTGCATGTAATACACAAATTGTTGAGTCTTTGAGTATGTTTATTTTCAATTCTTCTCTTCCATCACTCCTAGGATCCTTTCTCAGAGCAATTGTATCACAGATAGGGATGAGAGGAAAGGGTGGGCTATTTTAATACCCCCTGAATAAACGAGTCTGAATAAAACGATCAGTGGGAAGAGTATGTAACTCTTACACCTAATGGTATAAGTCTGTTGCATTGCCTGGTGAATACATTTTAGTTATTTTTATTTTCATGTATTCATTAAATTTGCTTGCTGAACTTCTTGCTGCAATCTTCCTCTAGATGGCAGTCCACATACATGGCAGTCCACATACATGTGTCAGTTGAACAACCATATTTAGTTTATGTCTAAGACTAGGATAATTGCATAACTGAGTCTGAATGTTTTGTTTTGTGAAAACAGATTTTAAGTTACTAGGTCATCAGGGGTATGGGAAAATGGATTGTGTTTCACTTTGAAATCATCTCTACAACTCTACAGCAGCCATTGCAACTGGATGCGACACTTCAAACCCTACTGAACTTACAGAATAACCAAGTTGGAAGAGACCTTGGAGGTCTTCTAGTCCAACCCCCCGCTCAAGCAGAAGACCGTATAACATACTGGACAAATGGGTGTCCAATCTCTTCTTAAAAACCTCCAATGATGGAGCACCCAAAACTTCTGGAGCCAAGCCGTTCCACTGGCCAATTGTTCTCACTCAGGAAATTTCTCCTTCATTTTAGGTTGGATATCTCTTTGAGAAGGTTATACCCATTACTTCTTTTCTTGTCCATAAATGCTTTGGAAATATAGGCTGACTCCCTCTTTTCTATGACAACCGCTACAATTTTGAAAGACTGCTGTCATGTCATCCCTAATAGTTCTCTTTGTTAGATCAGACAAACCCAATTCCTGCAAGAGTTCTTCATATGTTTTAGCCCCCAGCCCCCCAAATCACCTTTGTTGCTCTTCTCTGCACCATTTATAATGTTTCAACATCTTTTTCTATTGTGTAAACCAAAACTAGATGCAATTTTCCAAGTGTTTTCTTAGCAAAGCAACATAAAGCTATACTAACACTTCACATGACCTTGATGCGATCCCTCTGTTCAGGCAGCCCAGAATTGCATGTGTACCACTTATTCCATACCTATACATTTGGTTTTAATTGCCTAAGTGTAAAACCTATTTTTCTCACCACTGAACTGCATTTTGTTGGATAGGGCCCAATGTTAAAGTCTGTCAAGATCCTTCTGGAACTCAAGCCTATATCCTAACATTTTGCCTGTTCCCTCCAGCTTGGTATTGTCTGCAAATGTGATGAGTTCCCCTTCTATCCCCTCACCAAAAGTGTTCATGAAGATTTTGAAGAGTACTGAATTTAAGACACAAACTTAAGTTATCCCATTGTATGATTTCCTCAATGTAGATGTAGTTCCATTCAGTACTACATGTTGAATGGAGTTGATCAGCCGGTTACAAAACCAGCTGGTGGTGATGATTTCTATCCCACATTTTTCTACCTTACCAAGAAGTAGGTTGCAATCTACTTTGTCAACTGCCTTATTCAAGTCCAACTATACTATGTCTACACCATTTGGCTGCTCCACTAATTTAGTCACTTGCTCAAAGAATGCAATAAGTTTGGTGTGGCATGATCTGTTTTTGACAAACCCATGTTGGCTTCCAGGTGGCTTGCTTATTAAGAGGTGTTCTCATCTCTTTTGCTTGATTATCTTTTCTAGGATCTTCCCAGGTATTGACCTCAGACTGATTGGTTTGTAGTTTCCTGGATCCATTTTTTTACTTTTTTGAAGATAGGTACCACATCAGTTCTTTTCCAATCCTCTGACAGTTCCTTAGTGCTCAAGATATAGTTCAGTTGTTCTGAGAGAATGTCTGCCAGGTCCTTCAGCACTCTGGGATGTAACATATCTGGTCCTGGGGATTTGAACTCATCTGCTCCCTCTTCTTCTCTTCCCCTCTGATCATTTGCACCCATTTGCTGCCTGCAGTCACCAGTTGCACCTGACTCACAGATCTAATCACCCTCTTGACCTTGCTCTCATCCTTGACCTCTATCTTCAACTTGACCCAAATATTTAATGCTATGAAAAGCCCAAAGCCTCATTCCAGGGACTTTGGGGGAGTCATTGCTTTACCAAGGAGCAAGGAACTTGGGGACACTCATCAACTCAGTCGGGCTAAGCCTTTGGTTCTTCAAGCCTTTCTTGGGACCTTGCTACGGCCTCACTGGTGGTTTGGAAGAAGGACATGTCTCCCATTACTCTGCCACCCAATTTGTTTTGCTTTTACCAAGGGCATCAGAGCAGAGGGTGCTGCTCCTCCACCTCCACCACTAGTTTAGAAAATTAGACAAATTGTTTTCCTTCTTTCTCCATCTCTACTAACTCTATCAATCTTACTCTTCAATTGTGGGAATTAGTGTGCCTTTCCATCCTTGTGCATATAATATTCTTGCTACTGTCGAAATATATAATAACAAAGTTCCAAATATCCTTTCAAATTCTTTATCCATGAAAGAATGAATATGAATATGAAATAAAATGAAAACTACTGGTTTCAGTTATATACTTATTGTAATAACATCCTCTGAACTAAAGTAGAAATCTGATCTCAGTGTTTCTTTGCTTTATCACAAGTCCACCAGAGATTGTAAAAAGTAAGAAGCATTAAAGAATTTCTTAAGATTTTTTTCCAAGCAAAATACTGTGGGATATTCCTTAGAATAACTTTT